>JBBPBX010072160.1:0-18133 GCA_038048925.1 Garcialebias charrua
ATGAGCGAAACGTCTTGTTTGTTACAAATAAAGTCCAGTTGTTCTGTATTGAACGCCTTTTTTTGAAAAAGACAAGTACCGGTAAGCCTAATTACATCCCTCCATGAAAATCTATAGAACTATAGTTACTATCTGTCCTCCCCTACAGCTCTCACCAGTTTCTCTACTGGTCCACCATCTAATAAATGAGTTATTATACTTAAAGTTATTTTTAGATTGACTACATCTCTTGGTCTCCATTCATATTCTGAGAATTATTAAATATTACTAATTGTGATAAAATCAGCATCATATACCATCATATCATTATTCCTTATGGTTTTTCCCCAGATATGATGTGTATTTACCCGTTCACGTATCAAAACAACTGGCTCATCAGGAATAGTATGCTTTGACGTTTAGTATTTATATCTTTTATGCTTTTTGAATCATTTAACTTTACTTACAAATATTTTCCATGAAAAGACATGGCTTTGATGGGTTTTCTTAAATAATGGTGGAATTAAAAAAAAAAGTATTTTGTGGAGATTTATTAAATGGGAAATAAGTAATTTAATTAAAGTTGAACTGAAGTAGATACCATACCATACCATTTTATTTATAGAGCACTTAAAACAGCGACAAGGCCAACCAAAGTGCTGTACAAACAAACAAAGAACAGGCAACACACACAATGAAGTACAAAAAATAGACATAAAAACATTGTAGATAATAAATAAAACAACCAAACACAGATCATCTGGTGTTGAAAGCAACAGAATAATAATGGGTCTTCAAACAGGATTTGAAAACCGAGAGGGAGAGGGCCTGTCTGACGAGCAGAGGTAACTTGTTCCAGAGTCTTGGGCCTGCAACAGAGAAGGCCCTGTCACCTCTGCGTTTAAGACGAGTTCCTGGAACTGTTAAAAGTACCTGGTCCTCTGACCTCAAAGCACATGGTGGGACATACAGCTGCAGCAAATCAGAGAGATGGGTGTGGGCGAGACTGTGCAGCGATTTGTAGACATACAGGAGAATTTTGAACTGGATTTGAAGATGAACCGGTAGCCAGTGCAGGGAGGCCAAGACTGGTGTAATGGGCTCACTTTTGCCTGTACTGTACTGGTTAAAAATCGGGCTGCAGCGTTCTGGACCAGTTGTAATCGTGCAATGGTGGTCTGACTGATACCAAACAGGAGTGAATTGCAGTAATCAAGCCTAGATGTAATAAATGCGTGAACTACTGTCTCCAGGTTATGTTTGGATAATATGGGCTTTAGCTTGGACAGTCGCCTCAGCTGGAAAAAACAGATTTAACAGTCATATTTACATGACTGTTGAGTTTTATGGAAGGATCCATTATCACTCCCAGATTTGTGACTTTTTGTTTTTCAGACAGGGCTAGAGCAGAAAGGTCGATGCAGTGGTTCGAGATTGTGTCATTGGGAGGGAACAATATGGCTTCATGGCTAGATGCCATAAAGCAGGCTGCAGGTTCAGCAGAGCTCTGTGGGTCGGCAGAAGTTGTGGCCAGACAGAACATAAAGTTTATATAACCTTGTGGCTCTTTTGTGCAGACACTGACCACGAGCCAATCATCCTCTCGGAAGCACGCGCAAGCCACACACTGACGTAGCTGGCTCATGTCCGCCTGATTACGCCCAACAGAAACCATAACAAAAGGTCTTATATCCCAGCAGTCACAATAAAACATTCTTATCCACGAGCAATCCCAACATGTGTGGGTTCACAAGTATGAAATGTTCTTAGCAATTAACACAAATAAACCAAACATTCCTCAGAGTCAAAGAAATTATATATTTTTTTCCCTTCAATAATGGCAATCTCTTCAATATTCTCTGGATTTTACCTCGTCACATTTGCTGTTTTTTTATTCTTTGTTCAGCTATGAGCTAAGGTTTTGCTTGATTTTAGCTACTGTTTAGCAACATGTAACTTAAAGCTGCAGCTTTGAGAAAGGTTTAGGTTTAGTGTAGGAAATTTAAAGAAGTGACCACAAAATTTTTTTTATTGAAGAGTTTCTGAATGTCTTCCCTGATGTTTCTATTATTCCAGACTCTCCTCTATACTTACTCGTGCGTGCAGGCAAAAAACATAATCATCAGAGAGAAACTAATCCCGAGGAGTGCTTTTTTCACTCTCCCTCCCTGACTGATAAAGAAATAAAACCTGGCAGTACAGTATTAAAAAACTGAAAATAGACTTAACAGGATTTTAATCATTCCCATGTGAAATTATGATGGGAAGCATTAAGCAATAATGTGATCCTCACACATGAGCTAGAACCTGCTGGAAACTCATCCAGATTAGCGATCACGTTTCCTTCAACACTATCGTCAGCTTTAGCATCATCAGCAAAGTGTTGGTGTTAGAACTGATGCACAACAGGAGCATACTCACATGTGTATGTGTGTATGTGTGGGGGGTACACATGTTACAGCTCGATTTGTAATTCCCATTACCACAGGAGGAGAAATCGTCCATTAGAGTTATTAAATTTCTATTTTGGTCTGTGTGAGGCAAAACAAAAGGATGACGGTAATACGTTAATATTCAAACCTACGATGTGGAACTCATGTGACTTCTTCTGCTGTTTATGATTAAACCAGACACATGATGAGGCTGAGAATAAATACAAAACTTGTTCTTTTTCCAAGAGATATAAAATAATGTCTTATCCTCAGGGAGCGAGTGAAGTTAGAAATCTCTGTCATTCTGCAGAGCTCAGTTTGCTCCATGCACAGCAATGACAGGAGAAATGCAAAGAATTTTTTCCCTCTGCTTTCCAAGTTGGTTAGAGCTGAGGGTCAGTTATGCAATTCCACACAATTACAGCAGAAGCGCCCTTTTTCTGATGCAGATAATGACAGAAAAAAAGGACTGGCTTGATACTCCCTAAAGGGAGGAAACACAGTACAAAGCAGTTGCTTAAATGGCAGTGACGTAAGCACCCTGCATTCTTGGATGAACGGAGTTTGTTACACGATTTGTTTATGTGCAAAAAAAAAAAAAAAGGGAACAGCATAAAAGCTCCACCATCCATGAAGTCACTGAAGGGAGACTTTTTGCGGTGCTGTCTGGTTCTATAAAGTCTTCCTTACAGAGCCATAAATGGGTTTTTGACATAAATTTCAAATAAATTACGACAACTGCATATACAGTAATATTTACAGGAGTGTGGTGGATTTTCTGAAATAAGGGTGTACCTGATAATTAAACAAGAGTCTTTTGTGGTGATTTGTTGAATGCAATAGCAGTCACAGTTTCAACAGGGATGCTGTGGCTTCAATGCACAATGGCCACCACAGCTTCTTAGCCTTAGCCAACCTAAAAATGTCACACAGTTGTTGAGTTCATTTTAACACGTCTCACAAGATATCACACTTTCACATGACGGCCCCGTTAACACAGAATAATTTTGTTTAAAATTAAAAGGTGATGAGCGATACGCACTCTTTTAAGGATTTCTAGGCTTGAATAAGTAGCATAGGATTTCTAAATAAAGCATCAGTGAATAAAAATGGTTAATGCCATTGAACACTTGTAACAAGCAGAAGGATAAAGGGGTATGAGAAACAGCAGCAGAATTTTTCCTGATTCTTTTCTAGTTTAAAAATATTCAGTTCGCTGAAACAGTTGTAAGAAACTTTCCAAAAGGACTACTCATGAAGCTGTTAGAAAGACCCATCCAAAACCTTGTCAGCATGCAAACCCCCCCTCTCAGGAGCACTTCAGCTGATTGTGGACAGGAGGACAGCTCTGTGTGCGCTGCAGTGTACCATCTGATTCACAGGAGACACGGATGTAGGGACGGGGATTCGATTAAGGTGGAAAATTTATTTAAAAATGTGAAAATAAAGCTCATATTCGCAAAAGAAAGCCAAAGGAAGAGCGTTCTTTAATCAGCAGCTGCAGGGTCAGATGACGAGTGAATGTAAAAAAAATAAAATAATCAAATTGAAATGATAAAAAGCAAACAAGAAGCAGAAAGAGTCCATGATTTTTCTCTCACAGGCAAATTGTAAGGCATCCTTCACCTAGTTATAAATTAGGATTCACCAGGCTCTTTTAACTCTGTCTGGACGAATTTGTCATTGCTTGTTTGTCATCCTACTTTCAGGAGGGAGAAGAAAAAAACAAGCTGCTCTGTAAGATCCTGAGTGCAGGTGACACAGACGGTGGTGAATATGAAATTGGAGATGGGCTCTTGGTGTGAAAACACAGGCTTCAAAGAGGTGAGCAATCTGCTGTTTTGACGCTGAACCATCAAGATGCGTGCACTCAAAGCACCGAAAGAAAAAGAGACGGAAAAAGCTGAAAAAACAAAGATAGATATTAGCATTAAGCAGTAATTTGATGCAGTTTACAGCTTCAACAAATAAATGAAGTTACTAATTTTATAACAAATGCTATAATTATATTACGTCTTACATATTTTCCAACACACACCTAGTGCTAACTGATCTCACAAATCATGTTTTCAGATTTAGCCATTAACAGTAGAGTCAACTCTGTATGCTTGTTAGCAATATATCTTGTGAACCACAAGATCAATTTCAATGAAACCCTCAGAAAGTAAATGTTTTACACAGTATATGTTTACTATATTTTGGAGTTTTTCCAATTTAATATGGCCGCCATAGCTAGATGCTCTAAAGAACACACTAAAATGGCTATAACTCAGCAAGTTTTATAAATATTTAGCTACAATTAGGAGTAGTGCTAGCTAGGAGTAATTCATAAAACGTGCTCTAAGGGCTACTCATGGTGCAAAATCTTTGCTTTAGCATTAACTTTTTGAGTCAAGCCAAGTTCGTCTTTTATCAAAATACTGTATCCCAATAATTTTTTAACAGATTTTATTGCAACTTTTTAAAAAAGTAATCACATTACATTTCCAACTCATTAACTTTAGAAGTCAACACAGCTGACCAAGCTATAATGGCTTCCAGTATGAAAATGGCTATAACTTGGTCAGATGTCCAAAAATGTGACTCATTGATCAAATCCAAGTCAATCAAGTGGTTGATTTTTTGGAGCAAAAAATATAAAACATCATGCAAACATCAGCAACTGTATTCATGATTTCCTTGTTATTGTGACCTACAGTATGAGTTTGATTACCTGTAAACTGAAGAATTTAAGCAAAAGTTTGGAAATATTACTGAGCAGCTCAGAGAAACCTGGCCATGTGAGAAGAAATATTAAATGCTCCCACAGACTTGGGTGGTCCCGAGTCCACGGAGGTTTGCACGTACTGGATTAGACTCGAAGAGGATACCCGTAAGGCATGTCAATTTTTATGACAGCATAAATGTACTCGTTGTTGCAAAGTAAACTGCCGGCGACATACTGTTTTGTATTTGACACCAATGTATTAAATTCCACACCTTCATCCATGTTCTGGTTTTATGGTCTTTTATTTTGTTTATTTTCCAAGAGGCAATCGATCTCTTCCTCCTCATCATTAATGCCATGACTGAAATTGTGAGAAATGAAGGAATTTGTCACATGAGAATTAAAATCAGGCCCGGCATGACAACGGGAGGGTCTGGAGGTTTTCCGTTTGGCCGGTCTGATGTGTGGGCTGCAGGGCCAACGCTCCCTGTTTTTTTCTTTTTCTTTAGAACTTTGTATGAATGCCGCTGGGCTGCCAGTTCATTTTTTTGTGTGACTTGTCAATCAATCCAGTAGGCATGTCAGCAAAGGACCAATCGGTAACCTCAATTTTTCCCGAAGGTAAATGCCCCTTGCCTGCGGAGCTGGGCTGCAGCCCATCAAGGTGTACACTCGAGTCAAGTCAAGTATGGAGTCTCAACCGTGTGCAAACAGTTTGCGTAGTGTCCGCACGGCTCACGGTATACCTGAGTCTGTGGGAGCCTTACGATTTTATGTTTTTAAGATTTTTGGAAACTTGCTTGCTTTTTGGAGATCTTTTTATTTTGAGAGATTTTTTTTTCTTGCTCACAAAAACCTCAAATAAAATTAAGGAAAATCAAAGATAAATCTAAAAATAAACAAATAGGGTCGTAATTCCCCCAACACCAGATGTTTACAGGGGAAGCTATGACCAAAATCTGCAATGTTGTATTTTTCTTTCAGTGAGGTACAGCCATGAAACTCGATGATAAAACCTTAGACATGAACTCTGACGGCTTGGCACTGTTGCGTCACAGCAGGATTTAAAACCTTCTGGGTCCTTGTCTCCATTATAACCTCCTAATGAGATTCCATTAATAGACTGTCATTTATATGATGTCAGTGCTTAGGTTAACACACACACATGCACACATCTTTGTTTCTGTCTCAGAGGCATGCATTCCTTGAAAAGTTGTTATTCTGGTAACTTCTGTGTGATATGTTTCTCAACTTGATTGTAAACTGTTGCGGTTACGTAACTGCATATATCTGAGCAGAACCTTAAACTTGGAGCTGTGGTTGAGGAGAGCTTTTAAAGTGACATGACATAATTAAACCACAGCTTCAAATTTTATAGAAATGTTCCAAAGGACAAAGCAAAGAAAAAGTATTTTACAGCTCATATTGGCAATTTATTATTTATAATGTATAGACATCACCTTGACAGGACGTGGTACACCCTGGATGGGGTCACAAGTCCATTACAGGAACATAGAGACAAACATTCACACCCTCACTCACACCTGGAGTTACCAATCAACCTAGCATGCATGTCTGTGGGAGGAAACTGGAGTACCTGGAGAAAACCCATGCATGCACAGGGAGAACACACAAACTCCATCCAGAAAGGTCCTTGGCCCTATCTATAGGTCCCTGGCCATATATAATACTTTGTATATATGATATACAATGAATACTTAATGATAAAGGAAAATAGTCTTGTTTAAGGATCATGTTGTTCAGTGTGATTTGAATATTCATAACATTCAAGCAGAATCAAATTAAATATTGGATAAAATTGAACAAATATTATACATTAGAGAACATGTATAATTTAACTGAACTAAACTTGGTTCTTTGGCTTTTTTTCTAGGTCAAATACAAACAAAAGGAAAAGTAAAAAAAAAAGATTTTAAGTAAAGATCAGGACACTTGTTTGGCTAAGATTGAGGCTCAAGTAAGTTTACTTTGTTTTCAGGAACATTTGCTCAATGAGCTGTAGCGCTGTGTTCCGACACATTTTCACTTTGTGAGCTCAGTTCACATTGTGACCTTAAAATCGTCTATTTCTTTTCATTTTTTGAAATGACTCTCGTAAACTCACCGGTGAAACACCTAACAAGAGCTTCTTTATCACTCAAGTCTTGGTACTTTGATGTTTTACTTTTGTTAAAGAGCATCCTCTCTCATACCTTGCAGCCTTTGCAGATTCACAGCTTTACCTAGTGGTTTAGTTCCTTGTGGTTTTCTTTGTGAAGTGGTTGGGCTTGACAGAAGCCTCAGCAAAGCAGCTTTAAGTGAGTCCAGGGACCAATAACATCGATTTGAAGAATGCAAGACGAGTTCATGACTGCATGCATAAATGACTCTCTAAGCTACATCGAGAAGGTCGATGATAAGCTGTACAGAAGGTGTTATCATCAGTCACTGAGGTGAGGACAAAAGAAACGAAGAACGAAGAAACAGTGGCTGAATCCCCACTGATCAAATGAGCTGCATGACGTTGTCCCCCGTTGCTGAGGGATTTGACCATCAGGCTTTGACTGAGCCAGGGGATGAGCAAATTATTCATTGGCCACCACAATCATTTGAAGAAGGAAATTTACATTTATATATGTGTACTGTATAGACATGTCCACGGCCAGGATTTTTATGGCAAACCTTTTCACTGAGAGGCAACATCTCTACCAACTGAGCCATTGTGCCACTCATGATACAATAACATGGTCAGTGAGTTTTTTTTTTTTTTTTTTTTCAAATGTGTTAACCCTCCAATCTGTTTGTGCGTTCTCAGTTGGCTGTGGTTATTTTGGGGGGAAATCTGTGCCCTGCAGTGACATCACCGAAAGCAAACACATGTTAGACTGGGAATGATCTAATGGGTGCAGTTTAGGTTTCCGTTTGTTTCTCAGAGGCTGTTTTGCCTTAAAAAAAAAGGGGGGAAAGACTTTCAAAGATTTGTTTGGTTGGTGGTTAGACAATGGTGGAATTAAATCTGCAGAAGCGGCCACAGAAGACTTATAAACGCTTTGGTGGGAAGTTATTTTTCCCCACTGCATGCCTCTTTCCCTTTGATTTTATTTCTGTCTCAGTCACAGGACATACGTACAGTAGTGATTAAAATAACTGCAAGTACTCAACAATTTGCAGCAATTTCAAGAGCAGCAATTCTCCAAAATTTTCTCTGTTAGCAGGAAAACCACTGGATTGTGAAGTACAAGTAAAGACTGCTGCTTCTGCACAGCGGAGCAGTTTACAGTACTTACTGTTTCTTCTTAGCTGCTTCGTACCGCCTGAAACATCTGAATACCGCGTCCTCTCCACATTATTTAATAATTATTTAATATTTAACTTTGAGCTTTGGCATGGATCATCTATGTTTACCATTGTTAGCATTTCTCTGCTTTAAGCTTTTTAATAAATTTAGCTAAAGTTTTAGATTATTAGTGGAAGTCGTTGTCAGAGGAAGGGTGGGCCAAATATTACAACGAGGTCCGAGTGCAACGATGGCTCTGCAAGCAGCAACACCCTGACTGGTCCACCAAAGACAAATATAAATGTACATGCTAAAAATATGATCATATGAAAGAACTCATGCTGGTGAAGCACAGTGACTGCAGAGAGTCTGTCAGCTGATATCAGAGGGAAAGACCACTGTGTTTGAAAAGAAAGAGGGTGAGACAGAGGAGGGCACCACAAGCACAGACTGTAGGCCAGATTCCTGTGGATCACAGCACGTGTTCACATGATTTAAATAACCTGACATGACCACATTTTGCGATGTTGAACCTGGTTAGCTTACAGGCTGTGAACAGTTTAGATGAACTGAACTTAATGAAAACTATCCAAACAAATTCAAGAATAATTGGAATTCCTGTGTTGGTGTTTCAATCTTTCATGGTGTAGGAGCAGCAGCTCTTCTGTGAAGCGTCTCAGAGGACTGATGGTGCTTTTGTATTGCATCATCTGTGCCTCAGCCTCAGCAGGTGACACATACTCTGATGATTACTGAGTCCGCTGTGGACATGACTCTCCCTAACTTTTCTTTCCACTTCCAGGCCTTGGTATGTCTTCCATCTTGATAGAGCTGTTTGGGATTAGCCTCCTCCCTTCACATGTTCAAATCCCTGCTAAAAACCCATCTTTTCTCTCTGGTATTTCATACTGTGTGAGCTGACTTAGTGTATATATGTTTTTTTTTTTTACTGTGTTTTCATTTTAATGCTGTTCTTATACATTTTTATTATAATGTTACTGCTTTTTCTATCATAATTTTTACCATTAGTGTGTGATACTGTTCTGTAATTTTTTTTAACCTCTTTTATGTTGTGCGTGAAGCACCTTGATAACAAGAAGGTTCAAAAGGACCTGATTGAGAATTATCACCTTGATAACAGTTTATCTGTTTTAACTTTGCTATATAAATAAAATTGACTTGACTTAACTACCGTATGTCTTCTGTAATTTGTCCACCATGCTGTCTGGAAGTCCCACAGTGTCTTGGCTCCGTTATCCTCCACCACCTCTTGTGGAGCCTCTTGGCTCAGATGTTCCTGTAAATTATTCCATTCCTGGTCATGGAGATTCGTTTACTTTTTGCCTGTCAGTATCTCGCATCCTTCAAATGAATGAATGTTTCTCTCCTCGTTTTACCTCTCCCACCCTCTATCTGTCTCTTTCTCATGATCTCCTGTTTTTCCCTCCGTCTTTCTGTTTTAATGACTGTCTCTTCATGTCTCTTCTGTTTGTCTCTCTTCACTGTTGTTATTTTTTCTCTCCTTCTTTATCGGCTTTTCTTTTTCTTTTACGTTTAACTCATTTTTTCAGTTTCTATTTCTGTCTTTCTTTGGCTCTCATTAAAGATGGGCAGAGGTTTACCAGTCTGAAAAATGCAACAAAGCTAACCTGTTAGCCCAGTTACATTCATGCTGTAAGACAACACCTACCAATAGGACATTCAAAGAAATGATTGGAGAATGGACACCGAGTCCAGGAGTGATGTCACCGCCCCTGTGTGACTGTTTAAATGTCGTACTTGGTTACAGTCACTGCTCTGCTATAAGTCAAAGCTTTATCACCTTCAGATGGGTCACATGTTATATGACCCCAAACCCTTGACAATGAAAGATCACTGAAGATTTATGCACACATCTAAAACATGTATTTTACATACAAATGTCCAATACATCATCGCAACAAATTGCAACAAATAAAAATCACCTCTAATTATAAAAGCATCCTACCGGAGGATTGTGCTGTTACATGTATCCTCGTGTTGAAAGGAGGCCATCTGTACTGTTTGTGAAACTGTCACCATCTGTGAGTTTCTGGCAAGTATCTCCTCTCTCTGCAGATGGAAAATTCTCTTTGTTTTTGTTCATACTTCAGATGCTTTGTAATCATCACATGATGCTTTCACTTGGCTAGACTTCTGGCTTTGATTGCTATTAAGTCAAGACAGATGGTGCATTTAGGTCACTGTCACTTTTTCAGTGAAATTGTGTTTTTCTTTCAGCGTGCTTTGATAGTAAAGCTGCAAACAATGGCACGGCTTGACACATATTTATATAAAGAATATTTGGACATGTTTAAATCTTAATGTATTTACCTCATTGTGTTAAAATGGGACTACACCACTGATCAATAACACTGGTGATCTAAATGTAACCCCTTTCGCCACCTAGCTTGTTATATTTTGAGATTAGCTATTCAATATATGTCTCAAATAAATTCAAAGTACCGTATGGTGAAAAAGACATTCCAATTACTGTGTCTTGAAGGATAACTATGATTCTCAAGAGGTTTACCCACAAAAACAATATAATATGACAGCATAACCTACAAGTTATTTTTTACAGTGCACTGCAGAATGAATAAATGAGACTCACACACAAAAAACTTTTTTTTCTTTTGTATTAAACATATGAAAATTAGAAAATAAAATTATGCAGTTGAAATAAATGGATTTATTAAAACCTTGGTTTAAATTTCAGTTAGTTTCAGTTATAAGAGTGCACTCTTGGTTTTTTCTCTTTTATGCAAACTTGCTAATGAGTTGATTGGCGCACGCTAATATACATTGGAATGTCTTTTTCACCGTAAGATACTTTGAATTTATTTGGGACCTACATTGAATACAGTAGTTAATCTCAAAATGTAACGAGCAAGGGGTTACATAAATATGGGTTTGAACAGGTAGATCATTTGAAGTGAGGGTTTGTGGAACTTTTATGAACGATTAATAACTTACCTGTTGTATATTGCTCTTTCAGTGACCTCAGTTTGGAGAATTAAAGATTCATTCTGATTGGACCATGTAGTTTGTATATTATTAGACCGATCGTTGGGAGTAGGAGCAAGCAGGATCTGGTTAATGGAAACTGCCATGTTGTACTTTTAGAGTCTGGATAGTAGGAATATGGGGCTTTAAGTCCCAACTAGTCTACCTGCATTTTTATGGTGTTACATGACCGGCATGAAACAACTAATTACAGCTAAATGTTTTATAATGAATATTACAACAAACAGCAGCAAGGTAAAAAACTTTGAACCAGGAGGCAACACTTTTTAAAAAAATGCTCCACGGTGCATTATTTTATTTTGTTTGTTTACATTGAGGGAGTGTGACTTAAAACTTACTGGAACCAGCCTGCAGGGAAAGTAGGTCCAGTTCTGGTTTAGGTTTCAGGTTCTGGTTGGAAGATTTAAACATTTTATAAACTGAACTGGCAAAATAATGACTTGGCAAGGTGGAACTCTGGCATCTTTAAACAACTCCAGGTTTAAAACGAGCGATTAGCTTGCCATTTCAGTGAGCTTTAAGCTTTGTTCCTGCACATTGAGGTTGTTCAAAGTGCTATCTATAACAGGTAATCTAATAATTGCCCACAACATTTCTACAGCACCCCTCTTAAAAAGAGCTGAACTATACCTGAAAGTTATGCACCATAACTCATGTTCCCTGAAGGAAGGGAACGAGGTGCAACATAAATGCTATGGGAAATTGCGCTCCGCGCGATTACCTGAAGGAATACAATCACGCCTTTACGGCAGGGGCGTCAGCGTCACGCCAGAGACCCCGCCCTCTGGGTATTTAAGGTGCTGACGCCCATCCTACTTCCTCCAAAATGCACTTCACTGAGCTTTCAGCATTGAAAAGGGCCAGGTATGTTGCACCTCGTTCCCTTCCTTCAGGGAACATGAGTTATGGTGCATAACTTTCAGTTCCCTTATCAGTCAGTCACTCGGTGCAACATAAATGCTATGGGAACGTAATTCATTCACGCCCTTGAAATGCTCAGTAAAATGCATCCTAGTGTGAACGTCCGCCTTTATTCAATAGGCATCTCAAGGCCGCTTTCTACTGTGTGTTAGAAAGGACAGCCTGAGTGACATCACACACAGTAACGTCTAAACTGTAATGCTTTGCAAACGTATTTGTTGAGCTCCAGTTCGCAGCCGCACAGATGTCTGCAACTGGTACACCCTTGAACAATGACCATGAGGTGGCCAAGCCCCGAGTGGAGTGAGCATGCACTCCAGAGGGCACCTGTTGACCTTTGCTACTGCACGCCCTTTTTATGGCCTCAGTCACCAAGTGTGAGAGGTGCTGCTTTGATAGGGCCCTACCAGTAGCTGGCGCCGCAAACCACACAAAACAGTTGGTTTGCTTTCCTCCATTCAGCTGTTCTCTGCATGTAAGCGCTTAAAGCCCTCACGGGGCAGAGTGCCTTCAGCCTTTTCTGTTCCTGAGTGAGGACAGGAGCAGGAGGAAAAGAAGAGAGATCAAAGTCCAGACTTCTGGGGTTCAGAGTCAAGACCTTAGGGATATACGCAGGATTAGGCCTTAGGGTGATCTTTGACCCGTCAGGGGCAAACCTGGTACACATTGGGTGCACGGACAGAGCATGGAGGTCACCCACACGTTTCGCCGAGCACAGGGCCAATAGCAGAACGGTCTTATAAGATAATAGATCTATCTTAATGTTGCTCAGTGGTTCAAATGGGGGATCACAGAGAGCCCCCAAGACCAGACTAAGATCCCATCCAGGGGTCAAGATCCTGCTGGGGGGCTCTTCCTTAGCACGCCCTTCATAAATCTTATTATGAGCGGGTGCGTGCCAGGCGTCCTGCTCCCCCAGCCCTCGTGACAAGCTGAAATAGCTGATAAAAACACCTTAATGGTTGAGAAAGAACGATCTTTCTCCAGCAGGTCTTGAAGAAAGGTGAGGAGCTGGACCAAGTCACATGAATAAGAAATAATATTTCTTTCCATGCACCAAGCTTCAAAAATACGCCATTTCCGGGCTTAGAAAGACTATGTTGACACAGCTCGGGCGTTTTGAATGGTATTTACCACATTCTCGGGCAGGCCTGAGGCCACCAGTTTGTTCCTCTCAGCCACCAAGCTGAAATTTGCCACAGTTCTCAGCATAAGCGGCGAGGCTGTTCCTTCTGGTGATGTGGCGGGTCTTTGGAGAGGAGCAGGTGGCGGAACCAGCTCCTCCTCGAGGGTCCTGATTTCTGTGGCCCTTGAGGGCCAACCAAGTTAGGGAGAGGGCCCTCTTGCAGATGTACCTCCATACCTCTCTGACCAAGAGTGTTGGGAGGCAGAAGCAATCTGCTTTCATCATTGGGCAAAAGTGGAACAGAATGCCTTTTTTTCCTCTTTTTGTGGGGAGTCATGGTCCGGAGGGGGTGCAAGTTCTGTATACGAGCAGACCTCCTGACTCCAACCCGTTTCATGGTTGGGTCTGGTTCACCGGCCTCCGGCCTCATCAGTGCCCTAGGGCCTGATGAACCTCCGGGGGGCTGTGTTTCACCTGATGGGGGGGTGTCGTTTAAGAGTAGAACTGATTCAGTACAGCGAGCGTGGTCACACGCTACAGGATCATTGGTTGAGCAGGGTATGTCGCCCACTGAGGATAAGGGGACAGTTTCAGCATGCGGATATGAAGCTGTCCGAGATAGTCCTCCATGTTGAGCATTTTTTTGTTTGGCTGATGACAGAAAGTCCAGTTCCCTTCGATTAAAGGGAAGAGGAATCTGATTTGGCCTTGGTGCCATTTCTACTCTGCATTGAGTGTTTACACATACTGCAGTGTCATCACCACTTCCTTTGTGAACGTGTGATACTGGTTTTGGCCTGTGGGCTTCTGTCGTGACCTCGTCACTTACTGGAATCAATTGAATAGGAGCTGGTGGCCAGGAAGGTGGGTTGCCAGGTTCTGTCGGCGCGCCCCCCTGGAGCGCGGACATGTCACAGGTTTGTTTGATTTGTGTATTGCCGGCCCCGTGGTTTACAACGGGTCGGGGACTGGAACACGTGACCCCTCTCACCTGTCTCTGTGAGGACTGGCGGGCCTGTTTGCAGGCACCTCTGGCACTGTCTGTTGCAGACAGACCCGAGGCACCCAGCTGGAGCTTATTGATTAGGCTAACACCCCGTGAGCCGTGAGGGAGGGGGGAATGATGTCCCCCCTCTCTGTTTTTTAGCTTTATTTGTACTTATGTGTAATGACATATTTGACTTTACATCCCTCACAGCAGAAAAGACATGATTCGTGCGTAAAACAAAGTCACCAGCTTTTTGTACCATGTTACAAACAAAGTCTGGACGTGAAAAGGCAGGAGCTCTTCTGGGGATGCCTACCCGTAGATCCTCAGCCTGTTTGCGCCTCTGGTCCAGCCTGGTCTGAATTTGATCCAGAGCTTTTCCGAATAATCCCGTCGGCTCTATCGAGTGGTGCAAAAAAGGAATTCTTTGTCCCTCCGGGAGGTCAGTTAGGGTCATCCACAAATGGCGTTGTGTGATGACCACCTCAGCCATGCCTCTGCCTTGTGCAATAGCTGCTGTTTCCATCATGCGGAGCACAAAGTCTGTTGCCCTGCGGGCTTCTTCTAGCACGTCGGCGGCAGCCTGTCTGTCCGTCGTTATCTGGAGCTCCTGCAGTTTTTCAGCCAGGTACGCCTGCATCATGGCGGACACGTTCATTGCGCGCGCCGCAAGGCCCTGAGCCCTGTAGCATTTCTCGAGCAGAGAAGCCGAGGCTCGGCAGGCTTTGCTGGGCAGAGTTGGTTTTGTCCCGGATGACCTGGGAGCCAAGTGAGACGCCAACGTGCCCTCCATTTGTGGCACATTGGCTATACCCGTTGCATCCATCCCATCCACGTCAAGGAACTATGAGAGCGGCAGCAGCATGGGAGCCCTAGGCTGAGTCCAGGTGCGAGTCAACTCTGTGAGGAAATCCGGAAAGATGGGCATTCTTTGCCTCGTAGCGGACTGCTGTTTTGAGTAAAAATAATTTCCTGCCAACCTCGTGACTTGTTGACGAGGTGGAGGTTCTGGCCATGGGATCTGCAGCGCGTCTGCCTCTGTGAATAGCAAACAACCATCAGGGTGCTAACGATCCTTTGTTAGGCTGATGGTCCTCCTTGATCATGTGAGCAGCTGGTTTCGGCTGTCATCAGCCAACTGGTTGTGTAACACTGTGAGAGGGTGCTATTTATAAGACTGAGCTGAACCCAGCACCTCAGACTGAGGAAGTCTTTCGGACGAAAGACGAAACGTTTCTACAGTTTTTTTTTTGCTTTGTTTTGTTTTGTTTTTTTGAATGTCCAGAGGACCAGACTTAGCTTTTTTAGATTTTTCTACCTGGATTATTGAGCATGTATCAGGGTATTTTGAACCACTTTGGCCAGGATTGCCTCAAACTTGTTAGAGAGTTTGAGAAAACAGCTAGGAAGAGGGCGGACTACAGGAACCACTTGCGATTCAACCTTAGATGCAGACAAAGTGGCATTATCCCCAAGAGCCTGGAACTGAAATCTTCGGTCAGCGGGCACCGGGCAAGCGGGATCCTTCAGAAGGCACAGACGCAGCTGCTGAATGAACGGGTAAGACAGACCAATTTTACCATTGAGGCCTTGAAGGCCAAAGAAGAGCAAATTTATCAAAAACTAACAACGTGCCTAGATCAGACCACACTTCAGCAAGTGATGGACTGTACAGATCAGGCACGCTTAGCACAGCATGTCAAGTCCAAGACTCGACAACAAAACAAATTTAACTTACTGATAACTCGTCAACACCATAACAATTCCAACAACACATTCAGTGTAAGACAACACTCCGATACACAGTTACATGCCAGGGAGACAGAAAAGTGGGTGAAGAATTTATCTGACAGACAGCTCACCCAGCCGGAGACAGATATTCTTGCCAGGGGGCTAAACTTTGCAGTGGCACCAAGTAGAATTCCACTGGTGGAGATGATCACAGCCACTGAGTCAGCCATCCGTAACAACAAAATTAAAGACTTTGAAGCAGAACAACTCAGAGTCAAAGTTTCAGCCTGTCTCAGTAATGCTAAACCACCACCTTCCAACATCAGTAGAGAAGAGAGGGATGCACTCACCACGCTTAGCAAGGACAAAAACATCATAATTCTCCCAGCAGACAAAGGAAGGTGCACAGTGATTTTGAACCAGAAAGACTATCATGAGAAAGTTATGTCACTCCTTAGTGACTTAACCACTTATGAACCGCTGAAAAGAGATCCAGGAAGTGGTTACAAGAAGAAGTTGATAGATTGCCTGAAAATTTTGAAGCAGGACAAGGCTATTGACAATATTCTGTACCACAGACTGTACCCAGGGGAGGCCACGCCAAGTCTGTATGGTTTACCCAAAATCCACAAACAAGGTGTACCTTTAAGACCAATTGTTAGCATGATTAACTCGGTCACTTACAATGTTTCCAAATATCTGGCATCTGTACTCATCCCTTTAGTTGGCAGCTCAGAACACCACATACAGAACACCATGGACTTTGTGGATAAGGTGAGGGATGTCATCATGGAGACTGATGAAACTATGGTCTCTTTTGATGTCACATCGCTCTTTACGTGCATTCCTGTTGATGAGGCAGTAGAGGTGGTCTGTTTAAGGTTAAAATCAGACACCACTCTGAACAGCAGAACCACGCTTTCCACAGAGCAACTGTGTCAACTCTTGAAACTGTGCCTGCAGTCAACCTACTTCACATATGGGGAGCAATATTATAGGCAGAAACATGGGTGTGCTATGGGGTCTCCAGTTTCTCCTATTGTTGCCAACCTGTACATGGAGGAGGTAGAAAAGAGAGCCTTGACATCCTTTCAGGGAGACCACCAAGTCATTGGTTCAGGTATGTTGACGACACCTGGGTTAAAATTAAATCTCAGGAAGTCCAACATTTCACTGATCACATCAACTCTGTGGATAAATATATCAAGTTCACACGAGAAGATGTAAAAATGGCAGGTTGGCTTTCTTGGACTGTGAGGTCTCAGTTTCTGATAGAGGAAATTTGCAAACTGAGGTGTACCGCAAACCCACCCACACAGACCAGTATTTACAGTTTGACTCCCATCACCCTCTGGAGCACAAGTTAGGAGTCATCAGGACTCTGTATCACAGAGCAGACAGCGTCCCCACTAACTCAGCAGCCAGACAGAAGGAGAAATCACACACAAAACAGGCTCTAGAGAAATGTGGATATCCTAACTGGGCCTTCCTGAAAGCAGAGAAGAAACCCAAACAGGACTCCAGCCAACCATTAGGTGAAAAGAAGGAACCCAGACCCAGACCAGTGGCCATTCCATATGTTGCAGGGGTTTCAGAGACATTGAGACGTTTATTTTCTAAACACAACGTCCCAGTGGCTTTTAAACCCCAAAATACATTACGGCAAAAACTGGTTCATCCCAAAGATCCAGTCAGAGTCAGAGTCAGAGAGAATTTATTGTCATTTGCACCGCATGTAGTACATGTGTTGAAAACGAGATTATGTACACAGGGTCCCAGTTACATCCAACAACAAATGCAAGAGAAATACAATAATAACATCTAGGATTAACTAAGAGAGACATCACATCAGCTAGTAATACACTAAGCCCTAATGTAGTAGAAAAACATCATTATAAACAGCAGCACGAACATGAGCAGATGGTCA
>JBBPBX010072166.1:0-18132 GCA_038048925.1 Garcialebias charrua
GGAGGAGACCCAGAGGAAGACCCAGGACGCGCTGGAGGGACTATGTTTCTCGGCTGGCCTGGGAACGCCTTGGGATTCCCCCGGAGGAGCTGCTCCAAGTGGCTGGGGAGAGGGAAGTCTGGGCCTCCCTACTTAGGCTGCTACCCCCGCGACCCGACCCCGGATAAGCGGAAGAAGATGGATGGATGGATGGATATATATATATATATATACATACATACATACATACATACATACATACATACATACATACATACATACATACATACATACATACACACACACACACACGAGCCCCTTGTCCACAATGTAGCACAAAATTAAAACAGCAAATCTAGATCCTTTGATCACTAAGTGCACATAATTTTAACAATCTGTAACACATCCAAACATTAGTTCCTGTGTCATTGCTTGAGCTAGATCACAGTATTTTAGGCTTGTTACCCTGCAATTATCAGCAGGTTGTTAAATGTCTTTTAAATGTCAAGTTGTGCGTTGTGCTCCATATTTACAGCTTTCTGAATTAGCAAGAAAATAAAGTTGAAGATTTAACCTGTAGCTCTTTTTAAAATGCTAGAGTACCTAAAAGTTTAGACAACAGCATGTGTGTATTTAAGCTAACACCAGCGTACCCCCCACCCACGCCTCACCCCTTTATTTAACACCAAAGATCCACCCACATAGTGTCATGTGGTTGCCATGGTTATTAACCTGAAAACTAATATGTCGCATCATACGTGCTTCATTAGAGTCCTCCAATGTACGTACAGTATCACACTGGATGCACTTGTGTTATTTTTCTCTCAGTTATGTCCTCAAAATAAAAACATTCTCTCACATGCTGTCACATTTTTAGTTTTCATTTGTTTCACACAAATTTACCAAGTTCTTGTTATATGTACTAGCTGAGATGCGAGTAGGAATACCAAAAAATGATAGAGCAGTAAAATATACAAGTAAACATGTGAGCTAGAGAAATAATTTTAAAATATGTCAAATCAAGACATTTAGTGACAGCATCAAACACATATTACATGCAGATTTTTTTTTCATTATAATATATCTGTCAAATAACTAAGATTTTTGGATGAAACCCATTTTCTTGTCTAAGAAATAAAAAAAGGACTTTTGTACAGTTGAATGTAATAGAACCCAGCATGATGAGTATGAACACAACATGAACACATCAGAAGCCTCTTATAATTTCAACCATGATCAAAGCACTAAAAATGTGGGAGGAAATTATCCCTCTCTCAAAAATTGTATGTATCCTGAGCTTTGGAGTTTTTCTAATCTGGATATTTGAAATCATCAAATATAAATCTACTCCATTGTTGCTTTTTCTCTTTCTAGAAAAGAATGTGAATAGAGAGATTTCTCTTTCATCATCAGCTAATCTATACAGTATTTGCTTATTGTGGGATGTTTGCTTCCATAATTAGTAATTATTTAATTGATTCTGGTTTTTAACCTTCACAAATGCTTCATTTGCTGCTGGAAATGTTTTCATTACTGCAGCATTAAACTTGTTAGAAGCTGCTGCAGCACTCGGCCATTCCTAATGAGAACCGTGACCGAGTCAGAGCCTTGAAGCTGCTTATTAAGATATTAAATGTTCATATACGTTATTTGTGAGGTCACATTTGTGAGAATTCCTACATTTGTGTTATGATTAGTTCCATTTTCTCTACTAAAATTGTATAAAGCAGTGTTAGGACAATAATTGCTGAAACCAGAAGCTGATTTTATTGTTTCATAATTGGACTGACTTGAGCTGGAACTGAATTTGTTGTGTTGAATTTATGAAGAAGTCATTTACAGACCAACTTGATTTTTGATCTAAAAAAAAAAGTTTAATTTTCAAAACCATGCCTTCAGAAGATCAGTTCATCTTTTCCTTCTCACATCCTAATGACCTGATGCTGCATTGCATTTTTTGCTAAAAATCTTAAATATTCTTTGATAAATAAATACATTTTGTAAATGTTTCTTTCTAAATTTATTTAGTATTCTCTTCATTTTAGCAATAACACAAAATCTAGATTGAAATACTTTAAAAGTATGAAGCACTTGCGTCTCCCACGAGCATAAAGGATTTATATCTGCTGATAACAATGCTTACTTGTTCACTGAACAAAGAGCTGAAAAATAAAATGGTTTTCCTGCTTCTTTCCACTTGCTTGCATCACAGCAGTGCTTATTTCTCAAATAAGTGCCAAACCCTTTGATCACTCCAATAAAAAAGGATATTGCCCTGAGATTTAAAAGGGTCACATAATGAAAAGTCTCTCTGCCTCCACAATGCCACTGCTGGACAAACCATGAAGGAATCAATGGTTTGTTATTCTACATGTATGGTCAAACGAGGACGATTCACCATTTCAAAGTATAATTTACTAAAATCTTTACATGTGAAACCCAATGTTGTGTTGTCCACCTGTAAAACAAGTTTATTCCAGCATCATGTCAGTATTAGCATGCTTAAAAGAGGTATAACCAGTGCTTGATTTGTAAACCAAACAATGCTGGAACGCAAATCACAGGAGGGCAGGGGTTGTTGAATAAAGTAGATATCATTTTCTGCATTCTGGTGTATTTTAACGTGTTGTTAAACATCTACATTTACTTACATTTGTAAACACTTGATTCAATAACTATTTTAGAGATCAACAAGAAGTAGCCTGAACAACAGCTCTCCTTGTGTGAATAGAGCATGCTCTGCTTCTCTCAAGCATCCTAACCACCCCCCATCTCCCATCTCCGCTGCACTTTTAGGGGCAGAGATTTTTTTAAAGGTAGAAGCAGAAATACTACTTAAAGAGCCAGCTCTTATATGATATTAAGACGCTGGTAAGTGGCTGTTGTGTTTAAAATTAGTGTTTATGTAATTATTTTCAGATTACATATCTAACATATAGGTTTTATTTGTTCATGGCAGTCAAATTTGTTCATAGCTTTATTATTAGTAAGCTTGAGAGTTACCGTATCCAAGCAAACACTTATCGGAATGTACCCTGTCAAAATAAGAGTTCCTGGGTCCTGTTCTGGCACGATCCAGCTCAAATTAAGCCCTGGGTGTAACCAATGAACAGTGAGAATCAGTTTGGAGGTCACAGACTCCATTCTTATCGGTGTTCAGTGGATTGATTGTGTGCCATTCACTTTGAATTGTTTTTATATTAAACGTGTTCAAAATCAATTAGAATACAAACCATTATCTGTACAATCTCAGATTAAACTGAGCACAAATTCATTTAAACCTAACGAACGTCAATTATGTCTCTTACACTGAGACACTGAGGCTGGATATGCACGGACCGTGCGCCAGAAGCTCCATCACTGAAGAGGTTTTTACCTCTTTGGAGACACAAAAAGAGGCATCAGTTTTATTAGCTGCTGGAGTGGAGTTGAGTCACAAACAGGCAGGTTCTCACCTGGATGATGGTCAGCACATCCTCTACAACAGAGGTGTCAAATACACCGAGGGCCAAAAAAAAAACTAATTTACTACAAGCCAAGGGCCGTACTGGTTCAATGTTTATTATAAGGGGGTGATATAAGATTTTTTCTTCTTCTTTCTGCACTCTTATCATTCAATGTTTTCTTTTTGATTACTGTAATTTGTTTTATTACGTCTCTTTTAAATTAATGAATAAATGAATTAAATAAAATATTAAATAGCTTTACATCTGCTAAGTTCTTGGCATAAATCAACACAAACATGTTCCTGCTTTTAATATTTTACATTGTTTTGTAATGTAGCTGTTTATGTTTCGTTTTGTTTTTTTAATACAGTTTTCTCATGATTTCTAATTAATATGCTTTTTTATGGTTGTTTACTGTTGGCTGCAAGTATCAAGCTGTGAAATCCTTCATTTTCTACAGCTGATAGCTGTTGGTCATTAATTATGATGAAGTTTAGCAACTTCTCTGTGAACATTTGAGCTCCGTGGCTTCAGCGGTGTGTTTTTATTGTTCAATCCGGGGCGGTCGCTCTGATTTGGTCAGCCGCTCTCAGCCTGTCCCTCCTACGAGACGGGCAAGACAGCGGGTCGGACTGGACGCAGCTGGCCGCGGTCGGTCTCCTTGTTTCGGTTCAGCGAGAGTGGCGTCCCGCTGAAGCCCCAGAGCTCGAACGTCCAACGTAAAACTAACTTGACCACAGTTTAATATGGCGCTATGGCTCTGCAGACATTGCTCGTTGCTGTCTTGGGGTGTTTAGTGTAAAATACTCCCACACAGCGGACATGTTACGATGAAAAGTTGGCTAGCTGTTAGCTAAAGTGCTACTCACTCAGTCCGCATGTTGTAGCTGGCTGCAAACTATGGAATGGATTTCCTGAATGTGACGTGAGGCGGGTCTTATTACTCTGGGTTCATGAGACACAACTCCGGATCGGATCGGCCCCACCCCTACTACCGTTGCATTGTGGGGAATGTAGTGTTGGTGCATGCAAAACACCAGCACGGCTGTGGCCAGTGGGCCATTTCTAATAGTAATTAAATATCATCCAGGGGGCCATAGATAATTAATTTGCGGGCCGGATGTGGCGAGTGGGCCGGCACTTTGACATATGTGCTCTACAACATGTTGCAGCTATGAGATTTGTTTCCTTGAAGCAGAATCTCCAGAAGGTGGCTCCAGGGCAAAGTGAAACAGCTGGCTGTTAAGCTAGAACCAGTCCATCATATGAGTCAAAATAGCTGGAAGAGGCTGAGCAGGACCACAGCTGGATGCTTTAATTCCTTCAGGGCGAGTTTTCAGAAAACCAGTGTGATACTTCATAAAAGGTGAGTCCTTGGCTGGATAAAAGTAGTTAGCCATTGGCTACAGCAACGCAGACTAAAGTCTGAAAAACTGTTGGATCCATACTTTTTCCTCACAAACTGTTTTTTTTTTTAGCTCTTTAAAGAATCCAAACGCAGTACATGGCCAGCAGGCAATTCATACAGAAAACTATTTATTTAGATGGTGGAAAATTGTTGAGTTTAAAAAAAAAAAAGTTGTTTCTATAAACCACCAAAAACTGATCAAGACCTAATGAAGAAAAAGGCCAAGGAAAAAAGGAGTAAAATAAGTGACGTAAAACTAAGAAATTCACAAAAAGAAAAAGAGCAAACACAACATGTGTGAATACAGGCAACAGCAGGTATTAACAGCAAAAAAAATAATAATGTTGACAGACTGTGGAGGAAAGAGACAAGTAGACAACTAAACACCCGAGATAAAACAGGAACAGCTGGAGAGTGTCAGAGCACATCACAGAAAATGACACCTGGCACAAGAGAAGAAGTTCTTCAAATTCAAACTAACAACTGAGAATACTGAAAAGTTTTTAATTTTATTTACAGAAACTTCACTAAATCAAAATCCTTTTGTGGTTTCATTTAAACCAAATAATGTTTGTTGAAGCAAATGTCACCCCCAAACATTTCAAGAAAACTTTATTTTAAATCCCAGTACTTTGTGTATGCAGTGGAGATATTTCATCCTTACTTGCTTTGGGGAAGCTGTTGTTCGTGTTTTTAAAACATTTAGGATGAAGCCTACCTACCTTAATATCTGTGCACAGCGGGATCAGGACTCTTCTGGTGTGAGATCGTCTGGTCATTTTACCTCAGAGACAAAAAGCTGGAGAGACCAACAGAAGAAAAAAAATCACAATGAAACTACAGTATAGTTTTACCCACTGTGACCTGCAGGATGCAGCTGAGACCAGATGTTTACATACGGTGTAAAACAATGCATAACCATTTATTTTCTCACTGTTCTGTCCTTTCCTAACTTAGGTCAGTTAAGATTCCCAAAATTATTTATATTTGTCAGGGGAGGGGAAAATTCCATAAAATTAAGAAAAAAATATTTAGAGAATTTTGTTTTTGTTTTTGTAGTCACAAGTTTGCATAGGGTTACAGTACTGTGCCTTTAAACAGTTTGCAAAACCACAGCTGATAATGTTATACCATACCATACCATAACATTTTATTTATAGAGCACCTTAATAGCAACAAGGCCAACCAAAGTGCTGTACAAACAACAGGCAACATACAAAATGAAGTACAAAAAAAATAGACATAAAATCATTGCAGATAATAAATAAAACAACCAAACACAGATCATCTGGTGTTGAAAGCAACGGAATAGTATTCGAAAACCGAGAGGGAGGGAGCCTGTCTGACGCGCAGAGGTAACTCGTTCCAGAGTCTTGGTCCTGCTACAGAGAAGGCCCTGTCACCTCTGCGCTTAAGACGAGTTCCTGGAACTGTGAGAAGTAACTGGTCTGCTGACCTCAGAGCACGTGGTGGGACATACGGGTGTACCAAATCAGAGAGATGGGGGGCGAGACTGTTCAGTGATTTGTAGACATACAGGAGAATTTTGAACTGGATTTGAAGATGAACCGGTAGCCAGTGCAAGGAGGCCAAGACTGGTGTAATGTGCTCTCTTTTGCCTGAACTGGTTAAAAATCGTTATTTATGTACAGGTTAAAAATCGTTGGTTATGGCTATGGAAGATATGCTGGTGAAGATTCTCAGTCGTCCAGGACATGATAAATTCAAAAAGGCGTTCGATGGATTCATTGACAACATGTGTGTTAATAGGAGGCGCACATTTTAAAGCACACCTCAAACATGCTGCTTTTTTATGTGACATCATGGGAAAATCAAAAGAAATTAGCCAAGATATCAGGAAGAAACTCAAAACTTTGGTTAATTCTTGGGCACTATGTCCAGAGGCCTGAAGACGCCACATTCATCTGTTCACTGGTTGACTATATACAGTATTGTTAAATTTGGAGGAAAAGTGGGGTTTTATCATCCCAAATGTTAAGTACAGGTATGGCAGCATCATGCTGTTGGTCTGTTTTTCTGCAGTTGGGGTTGGTGCACTTCACAAATGGCATTATGAGGCGAGAACATGTGGAAATACTAAAGCAGCATGTCAATACATCAGCCAGGAAGTTAAAGCTTGTGCCAAAACGAGTCTTTAAATGAACAATGACCCAAAGCATGTTGCCAAATTAGATACAAATGGCTTAGGGACAACAAAGTCAATGTGTTACAGTCACCATCACAAAGTCCTGATCTCAGTCCCATAGAACAAGTGTGGGCAGAGCTGAAAAGGCTCATGTGAGCCAGACGGCCTACAAACCTGACTCAGTGATCCCAGTTCTGTCAGGAGTAATGAGACAAAACCACAGCAAACTATTGGGAGAGGTTTGTGGAGTAATGATTGACACAATCATACAGTTTAAAGGCAATAATACCAAATACTATTCTAAGCAATACTTCTTACGGTACATACTAAGAAAGTATAGTGTAAAGTTGTGACTTTGGAAAAGTAATGAAAACAGATCTCTAAAGACAATTCTCTCTAAACATTCAGGCATTCAACAAATATAATTTATTTTGGGGATCTGGCACAGCAGCACTGAGGTTAGAGCTGTTGCCTTTTAGCAAGGTTGCAGGTTCACCTCCCACCTGGGGCTTTTCTGTGTGGCATTTGTATATTCTCCTCAAACGTGTGTGCTTTCTCCATGTATTCCAGTTTCCTCCCACATATAACTCTAAATTGTCTCTAGGTGTGAAGGAGACATGAATGGTTGGTTGTCTCCATGTGTCCCTGAGATGGACTTATGTCCTGTCCAGAGTGTCCCCCACCTGTCACACAGTGACTGCTTGGGATAAGCACCAGCTCCCCTGAAATGCCGGGCAGAAGAGTAGGTGAAGAAGATGTATGTATGTATACTATATGTATGTATGTATGTATGTATGTATGTATGTATGTATGTATGTATGTATGTATGTTGGGGTCATGTACAATGATGCCACAAAGTCTTCAAAGCTTAATTCCCAGATCATTTTTCATTAGCCATATCTATCAGCTCATACCTGATATCTACTGAACACCTGCCTTTCTTGGTGGGTGATCATGTAAGTGTCCGTGCATGTATACATTTTTCTGTTAAAATGTCTCAAACCACTGAACAAACTGTCAAAACTCTTAGAAAGCAAATAACAGATGCACCTCCACAACGAAATAACTCATGGAGTCAACCTAATTCAAGATGGCTGCCATAGCTAACCGTAGCCAGCACACGATGGCTATAATTTGGTCATTTTTGTAGATATTGAGCTAAAAAATTGTTATATCTGTAAACAAGCACATTCATTTCAAGAATAAATGTGCTGTTTAATAAATGACCAGCTGTGTTGTGTTTACTCAGACGATCATTAGTGTGTGTGTGTGCCCTAATATCTGAACACTAATTACCGTTTCCTCTCTCTGTGCGACAGAAAGGTTGGGGATGCATTTTTAAGCAGGCTGATGCCATCAATTATTCACACGCAGCATTCACAGACAATATGTGTGTTTCTGTTTGCTAGGTGAACCTCTGACAGTAGATTTAGTCTATTAGGTGCACGATCTCAGGCCAACGAGAAAGAGGCGTACAAAAAACGACTATACAGTAGCCACAAGGTTTATCATATGAGGCGTCGGTTATGAACGTGTTCAACAGAGGTGTGACAACAAGAATCAATAAACGAGAGAAAAACACACATTAACCGTGTTGTTCTGCTGCTTTCTGTGATTCAGATGGGAAAATCTCAACAAGCTGTCAAGCTTCAACAGCAGACGAGCCAAGAGCAAACGCAGCCTCCCGTGGGAAAGTGTCGCCAAAACTGTTTAAATTGCAGCTGAAACTCCTACACACCTCCCAGGCTGTTTGACAACTGTTAGACTGACAGCCGGCAAGCCCATGATACTTTCAATATGCTTGCAGTTTGATTTGCAATTGGCGTGTGTTTGTGGGTTTCAATGAGTCACTCACGCTGGCTTTCCACGTAAAAGAAGAAGCTCTAATGAGAGACGGCTCATCGGTGTCTGAGAGCAGATCAGCTCAGAGACAAATCATATCATCGCTGCATCATGCAGAAAATACCAAACCATGTGCACGCTCACGTAACACCAACAATGGAAATGATCAGGTTTGATCAAACCTTAGAGCAAGCCTTGCATCACAGAGATGAAAGTCACTTAAAACTGGAGGAACTGTGTTGAACAGAAAAGGTGATTAAATCTGTTCTGCCCTCGAAGAGGACAAAAACACTTTTTAGGTTACTGAAGTTTAAAAAGCTGGAATGTGATCAGGCTTTTTTTTAACTACATGAAGACCTTTAGGGCTTGTTGTGGAGAAATGTGCTACATCCATGTTTTACTAACTTGAAGTAAAATGGAATGATCTAGAGCAGATTATTTATACATAAAGAGCATATGGTTACTTCAGTGTCCAACAGCCACCAGATGGAAGGGCATAGCAAAAAAAAACAAAAAAAACAAAACAGAAGTGATAACTTATTTAGCAAACTAGCAGCCAAATACTTTTAAATATTGATTTGTCACTAAAGTTCATCTAAAACAAACATCACCCAGTAATCTGCTATATGAACCCAAATCAAACCCAACCTCCCCATTATTGCTGCCCTTTTGTTACATTACTTTAAACTCAAACTCTAAAAGATGATTCAATTTATAAATGGCTGTCTTACCACTCTCAATGTCCCTGCAGCTCCTTTTAAGGGGACGCCGTCTTCCTCCTGCCCTTCCTTCACTTGAGTCCTAAACTTTTGAATGATCTTCTGACCAAAGCTCCTTTCGTCTGCAAAACGCAACCAGATGAGGAAGACCACCAGATGAAAAAGATGGAAGAGAGAAATGGTGGCTGCGATAAGGTGGTTGGCTCCAGGAGTCAGAAGCCACAGGTGGGCAAGGCGTCCCTCTGCTTCTGGAGGCGTGTTGGAGGACAGGGCATGACGCAGTTCATCGATGTGTACGTGTGTGTTTGCGGCCCTGTCAGTCTCTATTAAAGCATGATTATGGAGACCCTTGGACAAGGTTTTCACAGTCCAAACCAGCACAATCTAATTAAATGCTCACTTGGAGAGAGAGCTTCATCTGTGAATTTGTTGGGAAAGTTCAAAAGAAAAATCAAACGATCTTCTTGTATTGCCTTTGTATGCAAAACATCTCCTCTCTGGAAGCTGAAGGTGATGAAGGTAAGTCTTTTATCCTCTGATGATGCTGCAGTTATACTTCTCCCTACTGCTTAGTGTGGGTAAATCAAAATGCTCTGGGCCTGGTGAAGCGTCACCAACAAAACCATCCGAGTCACAGTTACTCTTAGGGGGCTGCATTGTGGGAGACTTGGTACCCCCAGTGATCCAGAGCCTTTGAGCATCTCACTGACGCAGGTTGCTAGGTGAGGATGTCACGATGCCCACCCCGAACCCCCCACATGCACACACTCCCAGCACAGATTGAAGTAAGGAAGGTTATTGATAGCAAATAAAGAAAAGCAAACAGCGGGCGGCTAACGAGTGCAAATTTAGATCTGTGCTGCGTTATGAATTAATTAGGAGATCACTTTGACGCCACAGCAACAGAGGGAAGAAAGTATCCTGTGAGACAACAGTGAGGGGCCCCGGTAAAGCCTCTGATCACTTTAGGGCCCAGAGATGCCTCTCTGTTGCTGGGAAACACAAGCATGACGTTGCATTTCGCTCAGTTCACTGGTATCGAGCCTCAGTCTCTCTTCTTTACCACTTTATTAAATCTTTTCAAGTTGTTTCTCTCAGCTTTTTTTGCTCCATCTTCCAGTTTTGCATCTTCCTTGACTGGAGTCCTCTTCTCATCCTGAGCTGAGAGTTTGTAAATCCTATAGTGGGCTATCACATCAAGTAAAAACTGGTTCTGATCACGCCCGTGAGTAAATCTACACTGTTGTACAAACTTGCACACCTGCTGCAAACCTATACATAAAGCCCATAAGCATTAGCTTCCTCGGGCATTGCATCCATACTCCTTGATCTTACCGCTGCTTTTGATACCGTCGACCACAGTATCCTTATATCACGGCTCAAACACTGGGTCGGGATTACAGGTGCTGCATTAGACTGGTTCCGCTCATACCTCACTGACAGAAGTTTTTGTGTCAAGGTCGGGAACAATGTATCCATGTTAATGTTTCTTTCCTGCGGGGTCCCACAGGGCTCTATTCTTGGACCCCTTCTCTTCACGCTCTACATGCTCCCGCTGGGGTCCATCCTAAGGAAACATGGTATTTTGTTCCATTGTTACGCGGATGATTGCCAGATCTACCTGCCACTGAAACCAGCTAATGCAGGCTCCCTCCACCCTCTCCTAAAATGTCTGGACGACATTAAGACATGGATGGCTTCAAACTTCCTAAGTTTTAATGATCAGAAGACTGAAGTCATCATCTTTAGCCCTAGCTCAGCTGCCGCCTCTGATCATATAAACTTGACTCCCTCCAGCCTTATCTCAAGCACTCTGTGAAAAATCTCGGGATGGTTTTTGACTCGGACTTTAAGTTCGATAAACAAATCAGTTCCATACTGCAGAAAAGCTTCTTCCAACTGCGGAAAAGTAGCTAAGCTCAAGTCGGTGTTGTCCAGACCGGACCTTGAGACACTAGACCATGCGTTCATCACAACCCGCCTGGATTATTGCAGCGCACTGTATGCTGGGATCAGCCAGGCCTCCTTCTCACGTCTCCAACTCATCCAAAATGCAGCAGCTCGGCTTTTAACCAGTGCACGTAGGTCTGAGCACATTACACCAGTTCTCTCCTCCCTTCACTGGCTCCCCGTGCGAACTAGAGTCGACTTTAAAATTCTGTTGTTGACCTACAAATGCCTAAATGGCCTCGCTCCCCTCTACCTCTCCGAGCTGCTGGAACCATTCCATTGCGGGCCCTGCGATCATTCGATCAGTTGCTTTTGGCGGTTCCAAAAACATGACTGAAGCTCAGAGGAGATCGGGCGTTTTCAGTCATCGGCCCCAAACTTTCGAACAACCTGCCCCCCAACATTAGGCAGGCCACCTCCGTTCATCTGTTCAAATCCCTGCTAAAAACCCAGCTGTTCTCTCTGGCGTTTCATACTGTGTGAGCCGACTTAGTATATTTTGTCCTGTGTTTTTTCATTTTAATGCTGTTCTTATACATTTTTATTATATTTTTACTGCTGTTAATTTCATAGTTTTACCATTAGTGTTACGGTTTCTGTAATTTTTAAATCTCTTTTATGTTGTTTGTAAAGCACCTTGATAACAGTTGATCTGTTTTAACCGTGCTCTAGAAATAAAGATGACTTGACTTAATAAAGTTGTTACAATCGTAAGAAAAGACAAAAGGCAACTTGAGAAAAAATGTGGCTGAACAAGAGGAAGTAATTAAGAGGTGTAACATTTGAGACAACGGTGTCAATGACAGTACAGTTAGTAATCAGTTACCTCACAATATGAGAAATAGTGAGCTGTTAGAAAACTTCAATATACAGTAGTGCAAATATTAGATGCAAGGCACAATTAAAAGCAAATCCACATAGAAGACCACCCTCTGCAAAAGTCAAATCACCCATTTCATTTTACCCTTACAGATAATGCTGAGGTTTTAGAAATGAGGATCTTTTAGATCTTTTAGCCTGGAAGGCTTTTTCATCATCACTCTGATGTTCTTGCAGGCATTCATGTCTGGCTGCCACGCATTCTTGACCACTTTGATTTAGTCTCAGATCATTTTCTTGTTGGACAGAACATTTTCTGCGTCTTGTGTTTTACATCTGATTTTTGAGGTAGTTTTCTCCTATATTTTGTTTAATTCTAAAATATCTATCCCAGTGGTTGAAAAGAAAATGATCACATCTATGTCGTGCTTGATGGATGATTGGATGATGCTGTACTTGTTGGGGCTGAAAGCTTCTTCTCTCATTCAAACAAAAGTCATGTTCTTGAATCCAAACAAATCGGTTTCTAACGCATCGGACCATGAAATGACCACAGGGTCTGATGATAAGAATGTTTTGCTGTATCTTATTTACAATCTATTGGTGATGGCCTGGACCCAGAGTCCTTAATCTTTCTGTAGGGGCATACCGATTATCTTGCTTTGATGACCCCAGTACATCACAGTTTGATAGGTTTCAACAGGCCATTGGTTTCGCTGGAAGAATTAAGCCCAGTTGGAGACTGAAGCTGACACCGACAGGCATGATTGCAGCCATGACAATCAACATTTTCATAGCCCTCATCATCATCATCGTCTTGAGTGCCATACACTGATGGCTTTATGCTTTCATGAACATTTTATTGGTCTTGTGAGAACAGAGCTCCACAACTATGTGCAGCAGCTAAGGATGCTTTTAGAAAATCCTCAGCAATGGTACAATTAACTTCCACAATGTGCTTTTGCGGCTAAACAAAACAAATTAGAGCTAAATTAAAGCACCTTTTAATCTGTCTTACAGACACCAGAGCACAAATCATTTGAGACCCACTGAGCCGAGGTTTGGTCTTTAAAGAACCATGCTGAGTAAAAAAAAAATGAACGGCCCCAAACTGAACCCCCAACATATAACAGCTTATTAAATGAAAGAATGGTTAAAATACAAAATAAGCACTTCTTGTGATGAATAACTGTGTCATAATCCCATTTTTATTACATTTCTCAGGGTGCGATTAGCCACTATCGTGCTGTGTGGAAAGTGCACAGCATATTTTCTGGTAACAGCTGTGACTGGAGCAGGGTTGTTGGTGTCATAGCCATACCTCTTCATCTACAGGTAGATAAGGTTAATTCACTATCTAATGGGTCGGGGAACTGATGAATCATTTGATGTTAAAGGGTAATTGCCTGTGTCTGAGTTGGGTTGTGTGTATGGGGGTGATCACCACAAGTTGTGTATGTGGTGATGGGCTGATACTGTCAGAGAAGATGGTGGAAATCAATTAAAATCACCTTACAGCATCCGTGCTCATCTCGACTCAAGACAATCTGCACTCGTTTGTTGTACACTTTTGTTTATACAATTTATAAACCTCTTTGCTGTATTATCACTAGCTAACCAGCCCTGTGAGAGTGGCGATACAGAGCAGGGGAGAAACCAAAGCTGAACATGGAATCAAAAGCCCCCTCTGACCCCAACTTGAATGCCTTTGTGAGGTACTTTGCTGAAGTTAAAATGACATTAAGCAGACAGGAGATTTACATTACTCCTCGGGGCTGTAGAGATACAGAGAGAGCAGTAGTCATGGAAACGGACCCCTGCATGGCTGTCAGACCTGTTTAATTATTCAGGACCACCATCACTAAGCATCAGAAGGGCATCAACTCAAACCACGGAAAAAACTGAAAGAAAAAGGGAGAACAGCTTGGCCATTATCACAAATCAGTAAAACTGTTTAAGTCAAGCAAACCCACTTAGGACTGACTGAACTGTGAGATGCAGCCTTGGCTAAACTTAGATACTGTATGTGGTGTTCTTGTTTTCTTGTATTTGATGGCAAAAAAAGTCCATGTGTTTATCAAAACGAGCAACAAATCAAGCCTTTTAAAAGTTTCTGACATATTTTTAGCCAGATTGTGCTATTCTTGTGCTTAAAGACTTTACTGCTGCCTTTGACACTGTAGAACATCAGTGTTAAAGGCGATCTTTCTGTGTCAGCATGATGAACATATATCCTCCTCTGCTCATCTCTCATGTGGGATACCACAAGGTTCCGTTTTAGGGCCCCTTCTCATTTGTTATTTACTTACACTTTAGTCAATTCTTTGAAAGCACCAACCAGTGATTTATTTATTTTTTTCACTTTTTTTTGCAGATTCATTCATTCAACCTTTATTTAGACATAATTCACACTGTGCCTCGAAGACTCATTTACAAGTGAGACCTGACAGACAAAAGTAGTGAAAGTGAACACGTAGGATTTGGAGGCAAAAAACTAATTCCTATCAAGCTCAGATGATTGTCAGATTTATGTCCCCCTTAAGGAGGACTCATTTTCCTCCCAACCACTATTGAAATGCCTCGAGGGCATAAAGATCTGAATGGCTATAAACCTCTTGGGTTGATAAAACATATACGAATGTATCCAAACATAAAGAATATGACTACCAAAGTGCCTGTAGTTCTAGGGCAACTAGCCTAAATAATACTGTAGGTTAAACAATTTAGGCAAAATGTTAAACACTTAGCTCTGGCTTGCATTCCTTCACATTTTTGGATATTGCATTGCAAGTTATTCTGATGGTTTAAGAATCACTTACCGGTGGATAGAAAGTGCAGTGGTTACTGTCACGCAAACCTTTGAAAGATAGGGTTAGCTCAACACTAAGATCATTCTAAGTACCGGTAGACGTTTTAATGTTTTTCTTGGTTGGATTGGACACAGATTCTTCAGTTTCAATATTTGTGTATTTTTATTTGGGGTATAATACATGTAAAATGAGATATTTTATGATCTTTGAATATAGTCTTTTATGTTGCAAGATATACAAACCGGATTCCAAAATAGTTGTGACACTAAACCTTCCTCTTCATGATGCGCCAAATGTTCTCTTTAGGTGAAAGATCTGGACTGCAGGCTGGCCATTTCAGTACCCGGATCCTTCTCCTGTGTAGCCATGATGTTGTGATTGCTGCAGAATGTGGTCTGGCATTATCTTGTTGAAAAATGCATGGTCTTCCCTGAAAGAGATGACGTCTAGATGGGAGCATATGTGTTGACAGTGGCATTCCTGTTTGAGGTGCAGTGACGTTTAAGGGCCCGGAGATCACGAGCATCCAGTAGTTTTACGGCCTTGACCCTTACGCACAGCGATTGTTCCAGATTCTCTGAATCTTTTGATGATGTTATGCACGGTTGATGATAACTTAAAAGTCTTTGCTATTTTACGCTGGGTAACACCATTCTGGTATTGCTGCACTATCTTTCTGCACAACAATGGTGGAATTGGTGATCCTCTTACCATCTTGGCTTCTGAGAGACACTGACACTCTGAGAAGCTCTTTTTATACCCAATCATGTTGTCAATTGACCTAATTAGTGTTAATTGGTCTTCCAGCTGTTTGTTATATGCTCAATTTCCTTTTTCCAGCCACTTATTGCTACTTGTCCCAACTTTTTTGGGATTTGTTGACACTGTGAAATTTTGAATCAACATATTTTTCCTTTAAAATGTTACATTTACTCAGATTAAACTTTTGATCTGTCATCTATGTTCTATTACGAATAAAATATTGACATTTGCCATCTCCACATCATTGCATTCAGTTTTTATTCACAATTTGTTTAGTGTCCCAACTTTTTTGGAATCCGGTTTGTATGTATAAAAATATGTAAAACCTAATTTGGTATTTTCTATCTGCCTGCTAAACTTTATCTAGACAGTCTTGTTGCTTTACATTTGTTGCGATCTTAAGATTCTAAAGATAAAATGTAGAGAGCAGAAATTATAAATAATGTGCTTGGTTATGTTGTTAAAAAAAAAAACATAAAGGACACAACAACCACTGTGTTACAATGCAAGAGTGTGTTGCCATAGATATTGCCTGTGCATGAAAAAACACACACACAAAAAAACACGATATAACGCTAAAGGCTCCTACCCACACAGGTCCCTAGCATCATATTTTTAGCCTTGGCATTTCTCTAGATGAATTCACACAGTTCAAAAGCCCTGGTATTACATAATTAAAGCTAAGCTGTAACAACTATTCAGCCCTTGTTTGTCACATAGAAACAAGATCATCAAAGGGCACTGATATCAAAACTTCTGTAATAGTTTTTCCATCTGCCTGACCTGATAACCAAGTATCAGTGCAAGAGTTAAAATGTGTCCAATTCAAGCTGAGTTTTAGAAGCATTCAGTGAGAAACAATGAGGGAGTCGGTGAAACTACAACAGGCTTCTCTCTTTCACTGTGTGGCAAACATCTGTGTCAAAGAGCTGCAGTTATTTTGACTATGAATGGGGTAATCCTATTTCTTTTCACTTCTTTACTGAACATTTACTGAAGTATCCAAGAACATAATATTTCATGAACAAGTATATTCACTGTCTGAGCCATGCCCAGAGCTGTGCATACTTCTTTCTACAAGAGGTTTCTTTTTTTTTTTGTTTGTTTAGGAAAAACACAAAATCTATAAGCAGAATGCTGAACCTCTAAACTTGCATGTGAATGCTATTTTATAGTTTTGCCACCATTCGTTTTTTATTACGTTGGTATTTATATGTAATTGTGCGTTGACATACTGTACAAGCATACATAAATAGCAGCAGCAGCTGTAGCACTTCCCTTGCAGATTATTGCACTTATTGCAGGAGTATCAGAATATTATGGCTGAAGACAACAGTGAAATGTGAAATTTCTAGCAATGTATAAGTTTATAAAATACTGTACTACTGTATTTGCATAAACAACTATGGAAATGTGAAAATTGGGAGTTGTTTTAAAATGATAAAATTTGTTTTGCATATGGTTCTGCTGATGAGCTAGTATGAACATAAGCATCACAAAGTGAAATTTGTGAACTAGACAAACGTGGTCAAGCTAAAGTATACAAGTGGTTTAATGAGCAAACTGAACTCAAGACCTTTTCTAAGACGCCAGCCATCCTTTAGCAGCAAACCACATAAAATAAAACATGATTTTATCATAAAAGGTTAAGTTTTTATTTAACTGACAATTTTATAACAAAAGCTAAAGTTTCACATCAAAGTATTTAGAAAACTGAGTTATTCGGTTGGCAAAAGGCCAAAATAAGACAATTACAGACAGAGTTCAAAACCATATTTACAAACTATATGACAAAGTTTGGTTGTGCATTTTTGAAGTATCAACTAAACAAAAGACAAGCGATGGATTATCTCTTGTTCTATTCATTTCAACAGTAGAGTGGTTAAAAAGGCAACACGATAATAGTCTTCCATCTCACATGTTCAGATATACTCACACAGTTAAAGACAGGAACTTATCACTGCTCAGTGGGGGAGCCCTGCTCGCATCCATACACGATAATGAATACATAGTCTTAAAGTAAAGCGGTTTCCTGTTTGTCTCAGCAGGTATAACATCTGGAGGCATCTGCTGCTCACTAATGCACAGTCTGGGTACACATAAAAAAAATTACTTCCAGTCATTAAATCTCAGCATACTGTTTTGGCGATGATGCACATTAAAAAGATCATAAATGAGGCAAACAGGTTAAAAAAAAACACACACATTCAGTTCTGTTCTCCGTTTGTGCTGCACATGAGGCAAAGTTTTC
>JBBPBX010072167.1:0-18132 GCA_038048925.1 Garcialebias charrua
CTAAAGGGCTACGCTAATTACTCATAGAATCTGGGGTTACAATACATAACCAACGTTTTAGCTTGTAAAATGAACATCTACGAGTGAGGGGTAACAAAATGATGTTAATTAACTATGACATCAGAGTTAATTAATAACCGTAAACAATGTAAACAAATAGAACATTTATTTAAAAGTATTTTAAGCTGAGAAGATTAAACAACAATGTAAACAAATGGAACATTTAAAAATAATTTTAGGTTCCTTATTGTATCAATTTTTTTGCATCATTTGATATTTATACCAAAAATAGGAACAAATAATACATGAGTGCATAAAATTCTGTAACTTAAATTAGCAGTGTTAGTTTAGCTTAGTTGCCTGGATTTCTCTAGCCTAACCCTTGTCCTTCACTTCGCTTTGTACCAGGGTCTGGGATTTCTCTCATAGACAATGATTTCTCCGGTCGATTTTTGACCGGACCAATCAGAGAACAGAAGGCGGATTACCGGACCAATCAGAGAACAGAAGGCGGAGTTTTGAACAACGTCGACTGACGTCGTCAGTTAAAATGGCTGCCGCCACGAAGGAATTTTCATGAAAACAAGGTAAAAAACTATTGTTTCTTTGCTGAGAAAAAATATATTTCATAGCTGTGGTATATTTACCCCCATGGTTTTCTGGAGTTGGTACAGTCCAAGTTCAGTGAGATGCGCAAGCAGCTCACGCTCTTTTTGTCCTCTCTCGGTTTCCTTACTTCAATAAAGAAATACGTAAAAATGGTCCGAGCCTCCTCTGCTCTTTAAGACATAACAACTGGCGACGAGGATATATTTTTCCTTCTTCTTTTTGGGGAGAGACGACGTCAAGTGTCAGTACTAGTGAGTACAATGGCTCAAGTTGGCAAAATAGATGACTTCAGACCAGAGGCTGAGCCGTGGACAGCTTATATCGAGCGGCTAGAGCAGTACCTGGAAGCTAACGACATTGACGAAGAAAAGCACGTGGCGGTGTTGCTAAGTGTAATGGGTGCTCAAGCATACGGACTTTTACGAAACTTGGTACAGCCTGAAAAACCAAAAGACAAGACTTTTGGCGAAATTGTGAACATTTTGAAAGAACACTATGAACCCAAGCCCTTATTAGTTGCTGAACGTTTCCGTTTTAATAGATGCAACCAGAAGGCGAGTCAGACTGTCGCCCAGTATGTCGCAGAGCTCAAACAACAAGCAGCTAACTGTGATTTTGGTGCGTCGCTGGATTCTGCACTGAGGGATCGGTTCGTAAGTGGAATAAAAAACGAAGCGTGCCAGAGGAGGTTACTTTCAGAGGACCGGCTGACCTTTGCAAAAGCTGTGGAAATTGCACTCAACATGGAGACTGCAGACAGAGACACTCGAGAGCTGAGAGGCGCTGGAGGTGAATGGGCTAGTGAGGCAAACATTCACAAGGTGAGGCCAATAAAAACAAATATGTGCTACAGATGCAAAGGAAAAAATCACAATGCAAATGAATGTCATTTCAAAGAGACTAAATGCCATAATTGTGGAAAGATTGGACACATAAAGAAAGCATGTCGGGCTAAAGTACAAAAGAGTCATGAAAAAACTGTGCCAAACAGGAGCAGCAGAGAGACAAAGTATGTGACAGCTGAGGCAGACCCCGAAGAGGAGTTAGCCATTTTGACTGTTAATACTGAGGATGAGGAACGATATAAAGCAACATTTGCAATTGACAATGTTGATTTAGAAATGGAAATTGACACAGGAGCAGCAAAGAGTGTCATTTCACATCCTACATACTTAAAGAAGTTCTCTCACCTGCCCTTGCAGCCAGCTAAAGTGAAACTCAAAGCTTACAATGGTGGGTGTATTGGTGTTTTGGGACAGTTTGTAGCAAAAGTGGAGTATGAAGGCCAAGTCATAGATTTGCCACTGTTGGTTGTTAAAGGACATGGTGCTTCACTATGTGGAAGGAACTGGTTGACAAAACTCCGGCTTAACTGGCAGCAGATTAAAGTGCGACTAAACCCAAAATTAACTTTTTTTAGCTGATAAACTCCCTAGAATGTGTTTAAAATGTTATCTAGCACTATGGCTGTGTTTATTCTCACATAATTGTGCATATCTGTGTAAATTGGCAATATTTGGCAATATTTGGTCTAAAAATGTGTTTACGGTAGTTCTATGGGTTGAACTGGTGGATTACACCTTAATTTTCTTATTTGTGCAAACGCTCATGTGTGACATGTCTGCTCATGTGTGACATGTCTGCTCATGTGTGATGTCACACAGGTGGTTCAAGCAGAGCCAATCCCCTGCAGAGATGAGAAGTGCATACCTTATATGGAAGTGCTGCATTTCACTCCTGACAAGCGGTTTTATTTTTATTTTCATTTTCATTGTTTTAGGCCTTTGGTTTTGGATGGAATGGGTGGAATAGATAAATACATCTACATGTTTATTCTTTGTTGTTGCTTGGTGTATGTTGTTGGCTAGAGGTTTAATTTGTTTTAGGTTGTTGCAGGTGGAGGCGTGAACAAAAGCACAACTCTACCTCCACCCTTCCTTGTCTCTCGACACGCCCATTTTCAGGGAGATTTTGGAAGGAGGAGTTACCGTCTCAACCTGGGTTTAGTCTCACTTTAAGTACATGGGCGAGTTACAACACACATCGCTCGATGCGCTTTTGGATGTTTACAGTGATGTATTCAAAGACGAGTTGGGCACATTGAAAGACATTAAAGTGAGACTGAACCCAGGTTGAGACGGTAACTCCTCCCCCAGGCCATTTTCAAAATTTCTCTCAAAATGGGCGTGTAGAGAGTCAAGCAGGGGAGGAGGTTGTGGGTTGTCCTGTGTTCACGCCCCCTCTAGTGGTGAACTCTCACCCCTCCCCAAGTTTAGATTTCAAAATGGCGGATAGTCGCGTCTTCAGTAAGTAAATGCCTAAACTTGTACTAAAATAACAGTTCTAAAATGTTGTTGCGTGTATTTAATCACACACAGCTTAAGCGTATGCTTCTGAACACTGAACACATAAAAAACCTGTGTTTAGTTGCATGGCATGAGGTGTACGGTTGTGTTTTTGTCTTTGTTTGGATCACAATGTTGTAGTCCAGCTGCAGTGACTTTAATTCACCACATCTTATTACTTAGCACATTACAAAAGTAACGTTTCATAATATATTTTATTTTAAAATATTGATTTCATCTACCCTCGTTTTTTTGACGTTTTGGCTTAATTTTAATATGCAACCTAGAACTGAACACACGTTGTTTTTTGAATTGACTATAAATGAGCACTAAACAGTGGTAAAATATTTTATTTGTTTTCCAAAGATCCGTGTTTAGAAACATTCTATAAGCTTGTATGATATATTTGTTATACAGTATATGTTTAAGCTATGTGTCAGCTAATCAAAACTGAGCACAGCTGGTAAGATTTATGAGAAATTATATTTTTTCAATGCAAACCAAACAAATTGCAATGAATTTAACAATACTGTATCCTTTCAAATGATTTTTTCAGAAAACTGTGACGACTCAAGCACCCATGCAGCAGCCACGCAAATGTTGGTACAGCTGAGACCCTGGTGTTTGTTTGTGGCTGGCAGGTGCAGCATCTTGAAGGTGGTTGGGACTGCTTTCTCTTCTGTCCACTGCATCCATACAGACGAGCTGGAGGTGGTGTCCCGTGTCACACGACACAGAAACTTTTGTTGTTTTGAATTAACTTACTGTTAATAAAATGAATCATAAACAACTAGTTTTTGTAATCAATTTCTTTCTTTACAGACCTCTGTATTGATAAATACATTTCCAAGTCATACATCAAAGTCAAATTTAAAAGTCAACTTTATTGTCCAAACTGCAATATGTACAGAACATACACAGGATTGAAATTGCATTTCTCTCAGATGCATGCATAATTTAAACAAACATTTAATAAACATGTTTACATCAGCAATTTTTACAAAGTAATGTTTAAATTTAATATAAATTATAATTGTTTCAGGTGTGCAAATATTAAATATTGTAAAACAAAAGAAACAAAGTGCAATAATCAATTAGAGTAATCCAAATTGTACATTATTAAAAAAGTTATAGGAAGCATAAATTTTGAAACGTTAAAATTTAAAAGTTTCCTGTACTTGAATTTATGACTTATAAAAAAATCCCTTTCTGACATAGGTTATGGCCAGATGTGAACAGGTGGGTGTGTACACCTGTGTTACAGACCACCCAGGTGCCCAGTCCGCACAGGGTTAGAAGAAAACATAAATAATAATTTAAGAGAGATAAGAGATAAGAGATTTTTTATTAACATTGCACCAGTAAACCAATACAACGTGATCATGTAAACACAGTCATCCAAGGTCAGAGAATGTTAAGCTGCAGCAATTCAAAACACGCATGTTCAAAACACGCATGTTCGTCAGCGCGGCCATCTCTCATCCATCATGGATGAAGAGCAAAACAGATATGGAAAAAGGAAAAGCACAGTAGGTATCATTTGTGATATTCAAAAAAAGAATTTATCAAAGATTGCCTGAGGACACTCCATGATAAAGTCTCAAAAACTCTATCAGCGAAAGCACAGTCACACGAGACATTGTTGCAGTTTTGACGACAGGCAAGGAGATATATAGTCTGTGAGTAACTTCAAAGAACACAGTTCAGCAGTTGTTCAGCTGGGCGTCATCCGAGCCACACACAGAGATCTCTGGGGGGGGGAGGTCAGCAAGGGCACTTCAGCTCTACGCTCCAGGAGAAAGTTTCCAAACAGGCCTCTTTTCAAGGACGTGTGCAGAAACCAGATTAGATAGTCTTTTTGTTTATTCCAATTCAGACCACAGTGTTCTTTTTCACTGCAGCCTTCCAAGTCCAGACGCTGTTTCAGGGCCAAAATTCCAAATCATATGAGGTTCCGGTCTATGAACCCCCATCCGTGCCCAGTTGGGACCCAGGCGGCTGTAAACGAGTCCCAAAACGCCCAGCAAGTCCCCGGTAGTCCACCGACGCACCCAACGTGCGATTGAGCTCATACAACAGCTGGGATGAGTTGCTCACGGCCCGGATCAGAGAATCATGCTGATCAGGGAGTTTCGCCAGCGCGCTGATAGCCGCCGAAGCCCTTCTCAGCTTCAGGTAGCAGACAGTCCCTCCGATGCCAAAAAAGAGAGCAGCTGCTACTAAAAGTCCAATAATCCACAAATCTTCCACGTCTTCGACACTCAAGACGGTTAAACACATAGGCTGCCACTGTCCCCACGAATCCATCATGTATCCAGCCGCGTGTGTGTCAGAGGGGCAGACCGCTTCTCCTGGCACGGTCCGCTTCGTGGAAAAAATCTTATCTATTGAAGAAACAGCCCAATTTACTAATTCCATCGCAAATTGGTTCGAGTGAGCGCTGAAGTGTCAGACGAGACAAAAAGCAAGCAGGGAGGAGGAAAAAAACTTAGGGAAGGAAGGAGCAGAAAGATATGCGACTTGCCTTGTCGAGAGCGGAAGTTGAAGTGAACAATGTATGATTATTAACACAAGTACATAGTAATTTACATAAAGGGTATCCTATTCTAAAAGAAGTTCACAGAACCAGATGCGAAGTGCCAAATGTGTGACATGTATTTCAAATTCAGCGGAAGATGATGCAGTCTCGGCCAGAGCTGCGTCATCTCTTGAGACCTCCATCCACGACAATGTTGGGTGCAGCTGAGACCTTGGTGTTTGTTTGTGGATGGCAGGTGGACCATCCTGCGGGTGGAGCATCCTGAAGGTGGTCTCGAGTGTTTGGGACTGCTGCACGGCTCAGATTCCCTGGATGTGGAACGCCTCATATGGAGCTAAAAAACAACAACACATTTTTAATCACCTTACAAAAAAACATACTTGAGAAACATTACTGTTCTATCACTTTGTTGATCTGTCAAACAGATGACCCAGTGCAAAATAAATACTGCTGCACAGATTATTATTATTATTTTACAAATACCTTGATCCACAACATTATTTGCAACAAAAGAACGCAGGTGCTGTGCGAATTTCTGTTCCCCCGTGAGAATCTGTTCCCCCTGTGTCGGGAGCGCGCACCCTTTCTCTCAAATAATGAAAAAACAACAACAACAAAAACCCAGACATTAACTATCAAAAAATAGCAGCTAGAAATAATTTTTCTCCAGTCATATTTTTAATTTGAATGAGATTTAGCCTACCACAAAGCCTACACTTATCTTTGCAGGAAGTTTTCTTGTCCTCTATCAGCTGCTTCCAGCCTTCTATATTAGTAATAAAAATTATAAATAGGCTATATATGATGTGTTGGTGGCTGATACTTTGTATTTGTCAGACTAGATTCTGTCGGAGATAAATAAATAAAAAACCTGTACAGTAGTCTACACCCCACACTCTAGACCAGGTTTATTTATTTAGTGGAGGTTTTATATTTATTTATTTATCACCAGGAGCTGTCGATTAAAATGAGCTATAACTGTGACACGATAGTGTGGACTCGTTTCAGAACTCAGATGCGCCTCACGGTCGGATCCCGACACAGGGGGAACAGATTCTCATCTCAGGGGGGAACAGAGCATTTAAACACAACTACAACACAAACTTAACGTTGATCAGCAACAGATGAAAACCCCACGACCTTATGTGGGGCCACACCGAAGCAAAGCATGCAGGTCGCAAACACAGCACATGAAGAAACACGTCATATACTCAAAAGATAAATTATGGAATGAAAGGTGTAAAATGGTACTCACCTCCAAACGGATTGTACCCTGATGGTGTAAGGGTGGGTGAACATCAGTTTGAAGAGCTATTCTTGGAACAGCTTCACTCATCAATGCTAATGCTATGTTGCTAATCGCTAATCCAACCCCTGAACTCTGGAGGGGGAGTGACCTTCTCGGGGGAGTGGCTCCACTTTATATTCAGGCAGCAGTGCATGTGACGTCAGAATGTACTAGACATGTCAGAGTGTACTGTCTAGACCAACAAGAAAATCAGCGTGCAGTATCTTCTGTTCAACCCATAGAGCTACCATAAACACGTTTTTGGACCAAATATTGCCGATTTAAACAAATACGCACAAATACATGGAAATTAACACAGGAATAGTGCTCAGAAACATTTTAAACACATTCTAGGGAGTTTATCAGCTAAAAAAACGTAAATTTGGGTTTAGTCGCTCTTTAAAGCCACCATCGTGGTCAAACCTGAGGTGCCGCCTAAATTTTGTAAACACAGGCCCCTCCCATTCGCGATGAAGGAAAGGGTGGAAAAAGAACTTGAAAGACTGGAACAATGTAACATCATTACACCTGTGAGACACAGCGAGTGGGCAGCACCGATAGTGCCGGTGCTAAAGAGGGATGCTTCCATCCGCTTATGTGGGGATTACAAAGTGTCGGTGAACCAAGCCCTTGAAGCCGACACATATCCTCTTCCACGTTTGGAGGAATCTGGAGAGGAACCACAGGCTCAGCAGGAGGTGATGGACAATAATGAACAAGAGCAAAATGAGGAACAACCAGACAAAGACAGAGGTTGTTCTCCCTCTGTGAGCCAGTCAGAGGATGTAAAGGAGGAGAGCTTCAGAGAGAAGAAACCACATGATGCTCAGGAGGAGCAACAGGAGGAGCAGGAGCAACAGGAGGAGCAGGAGCCGGCTCCAAAGAGACCTGCTCGAAGAGGACGGCCACCAAAGGCTGCAGCTGCAGAAGATTCAGATACAAAGGAGCATAACGCAGATGAAGATGAAGCTGCAGGACACCCAGACACTCAGAAGACTGTGTCCACAAGTGAAGCAGCAGTGAAGAGAAAGAGATCAGAGGAAATGGAAGAATCCTGGAAAAGACTACATATAGACTTTGCTGGACCTTTCCTTGGTAACATGTTCATGATCGTGGTCGACTCATATTCAAAGTGGTTGGAGGTGTTTCGTATGCCACACATTACAACACAGGCCACAGTGACAAGGCTAAAGAGACTGTTTGCTTCATATGGACTTCCTGAGCAAATAGTCACAGACAATGCTACCACTTTTGTGGTGTAACTGTATATTTAATACAGGGACGCACGAGTGTGACGTCATCAGTGAGGGACATGAACGTGTTAAGTTTCGTTTCATGGTGTTGAAGAATAAAGCCACGTTAAGCTAGCAGCCGAACTCACGTGTATAATTTAATAACACGACATGGTGTCAGAAGTCCTGTAGCTACGTGGAGTGAAGCCTGTCAGTTTGTACGCCTGCAAGACAAAAAAGAGGACGAAATGAGCGACGGAGAAAACACGAGCAGCGGGACGGGGCAGCCGACAGCAGCGGCGCTGCAAAGAGGTGCAGCGGGCCCAGGACCATGTGCTACGTTCAACATCCAGCCGCCGGAGTCCTTCGACTTTGCAAAACCGCAAGAGTGGGACAAATGGATCAGAAGATTTGAAAGATTTCGCCTGGCAAGTAACCTAAATGCAAGCTCAGAAGAGAATCAGATAAACACGCTGATCTACTGCATGGGTGACGAGGCGGACGACATCTTGCGTGGGCTAACACTGACGGCTGCAGATAGAAACACCTACAAGGGGGTACGTGACAGCTTGCAAAGATTCTTCATTGTAAAGAAAAACGTAATATATGAGCGTGCTAAGTTCAACATGCGGAGACAAAAAGAGGGGGAGTCGGTGGATTCGTTTGTGACTGTGCTATTTGCGTTAGCTGAACACTGTAACTATGGGGTGTTACACGATGAGCTAATCAGAGACAGACTTGTTGTTGGACTATTGGACAAAGGGCTCTCTGAACGCATGCAGCTGGACGCAGAACTTACGTTAGATAAAGCAGTGAGGATGGCACGTCAAAGCGAGGAAGTGAAAAAACAGCAAGCTTCGCTGCAAGGACACTCCAAAGCACAAGCTAGTGATGATAAGTTTGTGGACAGAGTCAGAGAGTATAAAAATGGCAAGTTTGCTAAAAATAAACCACCTCAGCATGTCAAAGAGCAAAACAACAAGGGAAAAGCTTCACAGTCACAGTGTTTGAAATGTGGCAAATCTCCATCACATCCTAAACGTGACTGTCCTGCAAATGAAAGCAAATGTCACATGTGTGGCAGAAAAGGGCATTATAGCCGTGTGTGCAGGACACCCAAGTCAGTACATGAGGTGGAAGAAGAGGATGAAGACGCCATTTTCCTTGGCAGCATCACAACAGATGGTGATCCTTGGTTGGTGAAAATTAACATTCTCGACGAAAGTGTGACATTTAAAATCGACACAGGTGCCGATGTCACTGTTCTGCCGCACGTCGTGTTTCAGAACATATTTAAAGACAGTCCACCCATGCTCCAAAAAGCTGCTAAACCACTTTTGGGGCCAGGTAGGAGTCCACTTGATGTTGTGGGCGTTGCCAGGCTGCTGCTACAGAGAGGTGGGAAAGAAGAGATGGAGGAGGTGTACATTGTTCGCCACCTGCACACTGCATTGTTGGGAAGATCTGTGAGCTGTAGGCTGGGGCTAGTTGCACGCCTAGACAGTGTTGACATAGAGTCACTAGAACAGGCCTACCCAGAACTATGCAGTGGACTTGGAGAGGTGCACCAGCCATGTGCCATAGAGCTAAAACCAGGGGTGGAACCGATAACACATGTGGCAGGTAAATGTCTGTGGACAGCAGATACGCTGTCACAAGCACCGGTTGAAAGAGATGAAACACCCACAGATGAACCGATAACACATGTGGCAGGGAAATGTCTGTGGACAACAGATACGCTGACACGAGCATCGGTTGAAAGAGGTGAAACACTCACAGAAAAAGAGCTGTTTGAGGACACAAACATCTACATAGATATGGTAATGAGCAATCTACCTGCGAGTACTGCCTATTTGGAAGAACTGAAGGAGCAGCTGCAGAGAGACAGTGTGTGTGCGCGCGTGATGCAGCTGTGCGAAGAAGGCTGGCCCACAAGCATCAATAAAGAACCAGCACTAAAGTCATACTGGGCTGAAAGATCCTTCATTACAGTTCAAGATGGCCTACTGCTAAAGGGACAGAGACTCATTATTCCCTCTACAATGAGAAATGATGTTCTTGCAAAACTGCACGAAGGACATCAAGGTGTGGTAAAGTGCCGGGAGCGGGCACGACAGTCCGTGTGGTGGCCAGGCCTCAGCCAGCAGCTGAACGACCGGGTTCTTAACTGCAGGGCATGCTGCCAGGAGAGACAGAACCACAGGGAGCCCCTGATGACAACACCATTCTCATTGTTAAATCCTGCTCTTCCTGATGGACATGCTGTTTCACAGAAGGAAGAGGAGAGAAGGAGAAAAGATGCTCGACGTTATGATCAGCGACACCGGGCACATGCTGTTTCACAGAAGGAAGAGGAGAGAAGGAGAAAAGATGCTCAACGTTATGATCAGCGACACCGGGCACAGAATCTTAACAGACTGGCAGCTGGACAGAATGTGTGGGTTACAGACCAAAAGACAGCTGGTACTGTCATTGGAAGCCACACTACACCCCGCTCATATCTGGTGGAGGGATCCCACGGGATTATAAGGAGAAACCGGCGTCATCTTGTGGCCATGCAGCCTTTGCCGGAGCAGAGCACCTGCGGTGCAGCTGAACATGATCCGGGGAGTCCAAAACAACCTGCTGCAGCACCACCTGCAGCATCACCACATCTGAAGGTTCCAGAGACACCATCCACTCCTTTCAGAACCAGGTCTGGGAGAGCAGTGGTAAAACCAACCAGATTAGACTTGTAAATTTTGCAGATTGTGCAGGACTCAAAGTAAAAAAAAGAAAAGAAAGTGTTTGTTACTTTAAATGAATATGCTGTGTTCATTATTGTTTTTTTTGCATTGTTTAAATGTAAATGTGCATGCCTCAGAGTTTAGAGTTAGTACAGACAGCACAGACTTTATTTTCTGACATTCTGTTGAAAATTTAGTGTTCTAAGCTAAGAGTAGTTGATGTGTGTCTGTTGTGTGTGTGAGCATGGTTTGAGGTAAAGATAGGAGCAGACCTTCCAGCCACAGGGGCAGAATAATCCCTTAAGGTTCTGCAGGATCAATGGCAGTCTACCCATTGATTCTAGAAAGGGGAGATGTGGTGTAACTGTATATTTAATACAGGGACGCACGAGTGTGACGTCATCAGTGAGGGACATGAACGTGTTAAGTTTCGTTTCATGGTGTTGAAGAATAAAGCCACGTTAAGCTAGCAGCCGAACTCACGTGTATAATTTAATAACACGACAACTTTCACTTCTGCGGAGTTCCAAACGTTTGTGACACAAAATGGCATTTTGCACACAACAAGTGCGCCGGGACATCCTGCCACAAACGGGTTGGCTGAAAGGTATGTGCAGACGTTCAAGGTGGGCATGAAAAAACTGGCACACCACCCCGGCAACGTTGATGACAAACTTTCTTCGTTTCTGCTACGGTACCGTGTGACACCAAATTGCACGACGGGTCAGTCTCCTGCAGAATTGTTCCTACACAGACACATTCGTACCAGATTGGATTTCATCAAACCAAACACCAAGGAGACAGTTCGGAGAAAACAGTATCGACAAAAAGCCCAGCATGACTTCACAGCTGTGGATCGCTCCTTCTCTGTGGATGATGCTGTGTATCTTCGCAACACAGGGGGAGGGACTCACAAGTGGATACCTGGACAGGTTGTAAGACGAACTGGTCCGGTCTCTTATGAAGTTAAAGAGCGCTACTCGGACACTGTGCACAGGCGACATGGGGATCAGCTTCGTGCAAAAGCTGTAGTTGAACCAGATACAGATGACCCTGAAACACCAGCACAAGAGCAAAGTGATGTAAAAGTTGCACCTGAACAAAGTGCTCTGGACTCTGGGATACAACTCCCTGTTCCCTCAGATTCCCAAGTGGTGGTGAGGCGTTCAACACGACCTCGGAAGACACCAAGACGATATCTTGAATAGCTTTGTGTTTATCTAGGCATGACGGTTATGCATGTTATGTTCTATTATTATTCTTGTTACATTAAGGGGTACATCTGAGTTAGATGCAAAAATAATAATAATATTGTCTGATTATTAAGTAAGTACATTTTTGGGAAATTGTTCAGTTCTACAGGGAAATGCACTTAAGTTGGAATAAGTGACCTTAGTATATTTTAGTTGATATAGATCAAGATGTTAGCTCCATTTTTAAAAGGGGATGATGTGGTGTATTTACCCCCATGGTTTTCTGGAGTTGGTACAGTCCAAGTTCAGTGAGATGCGCAAGCGCTCACGCTCTTTTTGTCCTCTCTCGGTTTCCTTACTTCAATAAAGAAATACGTAAAAATGGTCCGAGCCTCCTCTGCTCTTTAAGACATAACAATAGCTGACGTTATATCAGAAGTGTTCCTGAGCTTAACAGTTCCTAAATCAATTCACGAAATGGTCAAATCTGCTGGATTTAAATTGTTTCGGTTTGACATTTTCCAAACAGCCTCGGGTGCGCTACGAAAATAAATGATAAAAAATCGAATTTTATCTCAAATGTTTCATCTAGGCCAACAGTCAGTAAATTAGAGCCATATAATTACACACTGGTAGCAGAAAAAATATCCACCGAGTGGTTTCTGAGCTATTTATCTGATAGCCTGGACCTCGCCAGGCTAAACTAACAAAACTCCGCCTTCTGTTCTCTGATTGGTCTGGTCAAAAACCGACCGGAGAAATCGTTTTCTATGGGAGAAAGTCCAGACCCTAGTACAAAGCGAAGTTAAGGACAAGGGTCTGGTTTTAACCAGGCTAGGATTTCTCTAAAACAATTTAAAAAAAATCTAGGAGCAAATAATTCATCCATCCATCATCTTTTCCCACTTCTTCCTTTTTAAGTCACTGGGGTCGCTGGTGTCCATGTCCAGCCATCACTGTGTGAGAGGTGGGGGACACCTGTACAGGTCTCCAGTCCATCGCAGACAAATAAAATAATCAATCAATCACCTTTATTTTACCAGGTAGAGCCCGTTGAGATCGAGATCTCTTTGACAAGGGTGACCTGGTCAAGTGGTCAGCAGAAAATGTCACATGGTAATTGACAATAACCATTTGCATTTACCAAAAAAGAAAATAGAGAAAACTACAATCACAATAATTGATGTTGACAGTTCAAAACCAACAGGATAAGACAGATTTCTATAACATTATTTTACATAACATTATATACATAACAAGCAGACAGACATCGGTTGAGTAGATAGTTAAAAATCAACAATGGCATGTATATTGGATAAGTATACATGTAGTGTTTAGAAACATCTGCAACGGTCAAGCTTCTTGATGATATTATCTAATACGGTTGACATGAATGATCTAGGAGAGATGAGTGTTGATAGTTTCAGATCTTTCTGTAAGTGGTTCCAGGCTGAGGGGACGGCGAAGCTGAACGCTCTTTTTCCTATAGTCAGTTCTGACCGGAGGAAATGACAGGAGGACTAAATCGTTAGAGTGCAGGGAGTATTCACAATACTGTATATAAATGCAAAAGTAACAGACTTCAGCCTACCATAGTGCATTAACTTTTAACTCAAAATAAAATACAGAATTCACAGTTTTAAACAAATTGATTCATATTTAGTAAATCATTAACAAAATTTCAAAACCTGTTCAAGTTTACACAAAATCTCTTATGAACTGTAATTTATAAACCATAAATTGTATCATTTAGAAGTACAGACTCCAGGTGATGTGTCTCATCTGGTCTCTCCAACCTGTTAAAAGACAAATTATATTAAGTTTTTTGTACAACTTGTCTATAAGTTTTAGTATAATATGAGAAAAAACAGTTACCTTTGAGCTGCAGCTGCATGAACTCCCACATTACTCTTGTTTCATGCTGGAGCTGTGTGGAGTTTTATCTACATGAAGGAATAACGTGCGTTGCTTCCACTTCCAACGTATTAAAAAATAAAAAATAAACCCCTCAACTTCCACTGAGCTGTAAATTTCATGCTTCTAAATCCTTTGTCATATAGCAGGAGTTACAGAGATAAATATTCACAGCTGTTGGAGAATCAGCTGGAAGTTTGCAAACTTTGCTGGTCGGCTGGTTGGTTTCACTTTCATCTTCCGTGCATTTTATCGTATTTCCAAAATACTGTACCGTAATTTATTTGACACTTCTTGCAAACAACCGTTCTCTTGTTAAGCTCTGTCTTCCCCAGAACATAGTAGGATCTAAAATGATTTTTAAAGACGAAGGAGCAAGTTGAAACAGGCTGTCTCCCTCCTCCCTCCTAGCTAACAGGCTCTATAGACCATAGATATATATGTTTTAATATCTATGCTATAGACCCCTTTCACGGATTGCGCAATACCGGAAGCACCGCCATGTTGGAGACACTCGCGCTGTAAACACACAGTAGTTGAAGTCGGAGCTCCGGTTTTATTTCTGATTTGACCATGTTCTCTGTAAAACAAACCTCTGTGAAGAAGACAGAAGCTGCAGGAGACTATGTGGACCAGCTTCAGCCTGCAGCAAAGGAACGTCATTTGGATAAAATACAGATAATTGGCAGCTAAGACCCATACCGGCTGTCCAACATGTCAGAAGATGAGAAGACCTTACCAGCTGTGACCTACGCAGACATTGTGAATTATTTGGTGATTTATATTTAATTTTTAATTTGTCTGTGTACATATAAATATATTTTGGGTGTGTTTTTAAACACACACTAGCTATGTATTCTTATTGTAAATGTATGTGACTCATCACATCAGTCTGAGGATTGAAGCAAATTTTGTCAAAATGATCTTAGATCCCTGTTTTTTAAGCTACATTTGATCCCTGGATCAACCAGATCTGAGCGGTTCCAGAGAGCAATGCCTTGATTTTCCTTCTTAATCCAGACTAAATGTGTAAATGTGTGTTTCAGTTCATCTTATAGAAGCTCTGTGCAGAACTACCTCAATACATATTTTTTAAATAAACATGTGAAGTACAATGATGGCTGACAAGTGTTATTCAAAATTTTCAACTCTTGTACAGTGTTTCAACACAAATTATATAAATAACAGCTACTCTATGAATCTAATTACAGTAAGAACTTTGAGGTGCATTCTGCAGACATTTATCTTTTAAGATAATAGTACGAATGGTTGTCTTTATATAGACCTTTTTTACCTTACAACTACTTTGAGTTTGGCAGAATATTTTCTAGTCAATACAAAAAGTGCACAAACAAAATGGTTAATGATACATAATGTCATTTATTCTGTTTAAAAGAGAGGTTTTCTAAATCGACGTGAGCTATACAGTATCAGCACCACTATGTGAAACATATGTTGTAATATGTAAGTTGTCTTGTTTGCTCACGTCTGTGTGATATCCATTACAGAAAAAGCATAATCAAAATTACATTAATCAAATCAATACATAAACAGTAATGATATAGTAATTCATGCTCAAATCAAAAAGGCGTTCAATACAGGATCAACTGGACTTTATTTGTTACTAATAAAGTCCAGTTGATCCTGTATTGAACGCCTTTTTTGATTTTATCATGTCCTGGACGACTGAGAATCTTCACCAGCATCATGCTCAAATAAAGAGTGCAGTGAATGAAAAATCATGTCTGCCCCATATTTGCAAAAACAACTTCAAAGTAAAGGTGGAACAATGTAAAATAAAAATAAAAAAGGTTCACATCAGCTATCACTCTTCTATCCACTTGTTCTTTTTACAATTCATGCAGCTACTCATAACCCACCAAAGGTGATTAACCAAGGCACAGCACACAAAGCCAATCATATCGATTAATGCAACTTTTTCTGGATATCTACATGTTTGAAAATCAATAGGTAGAAGAGGGCCATTCAAGATTGTGTATTTTTGTCTAACACAGCCTATGACACGTTCAACATGGATTCTAACATGTGCTATTTGCCATGTTTTTTTTAGTTCTTTTTTGTCGTCGGTTGAAGCGTTCAGCTGCCAGATGTCATCCCACCATCAGCACCAACTGCACTCTGCAGCACACGTCTTCAGTGAAGGCACCCAGTCTGGATCATCCTTGCTGTACAATGGAGCACGTCTGCCTAAGAAAAGAAAAAACATAATAAAATAAAAATTACTTAAATGAAGTTGTAAATAATTGGTGTGTTCATATGCATATGAATTTCAAAACAGGATTTACAACATAGCACCGGATTGTCAGTTATTGTATGTGCTTAGTGTTTGTACGTATTTTTTGCTTTTCAACTTGAGAGCTAGGTGTGTAGTTTATCATGACAGTGCTCTTGTCATGACATGTCATGTCACTGTCATGACATGTCATGACAGTGACAGGACACTCATGACAGTGCTCTTGTCATGAGTGTCATGTGCTCTTATGAATTTTGAATAATCAGCATAAACAACTCAACAACTGAAAGCTTTGTTAAAGCTGCAGTATGTAGCTTTTTTTATGAACATATTTCTTCACTCTGTCACTACCTCCTGACAGACTGATGTTAGCCAGGTAATCTCTGAAAAAAAAAAAAAAAAATATTGTCCCCTTGCTTCTCCAGGTGGTAAATAAGCATTTCTAAAAAGAAAAGGTGACCCGCCATTTTCCAGCCAATAAAAACAGAGTTTGTAACCAGCCAATAAAAACAGAGCTTGAATTTGAATCAGCCAATAAAAACAGAGCTTGAATTTGAAATTCAACAGACCACAAGGGGGCAGAGCCACATATGGCTCTGAGGGGGAGGGATCAGAATGCTTTGCCTGTTGAAAATATTTCTAACTGCTGCAGTTCTACAGAAACTGCATACTGAACCTTTAAGCTTTCAGTTGTTGAGTTGTTTATGCTATTTGTAAAAAACAAATAACTCAACAAAAAAATTTAACGTTCCATGTACATTTTATGCAGCACAGTTAAAGGATTGTAATAATAATAATAATCATTTTATTTAAAAGCGCCTTTCAGGACACCCAAGGACACTTAACAAACCAATTCAGTTCAAACATTATCAGTGACAAATTGAAATATAAAATACATAAGGATTATATAATATAAAATACATTTAGTAAAGTTAATGATAAGTCTAAAGAGATGTGTTTTCAGGGCTGTCTTGAACAGAGAAAGGGAGGTGGTGACACAAAGTGTGCAGAGCAAATTCGGATGTTGCTCATTTTTTTTCAATCCAAGTTCTGGTTTAAACTGTTAAATGATCTTGATCCAAAAAAATCTGCAGGTCCAGATGAACTTCCACCTTACTCCTTAAGGCTGGCTGCTCATATCATCACAGTTCCTGTGACCCACATCTTTAATCTGTCCATAAGCCAAAACACCATTCCGGATGCTTGGAAAACAGCATTTGTTCTTCCTTTGCTGAAGGGAGGTGACCCCACCTCACTGAACAATTATCGACCGATCTCTAAACTTTGCATCTTAGCCAAGGTTCTAGAAAAACTGATAAACTCTCAGATCAAAAATTATCTGGACTCATTTAATATCTTACCTCTTCATCAATCTGGTTTCAGGAAAAAACATAGCACAACAACTGCTTCTCTGAAGGTTCTGAATGATGTTGTTGAAGCATTGGATGCTAAGAATTATTGTGCTGCACTTTTCTTAGACCTGTCTAAAGCTTTTGACACTGTGGATCATAACATCTTGTGTCATAAGCTCTCAGAAATCGGTTTCTCTGATCACACCATCGGTTGGTTTTCTAACTATCTTTCCAATCGGAGGCAATGTGTTCAACATAACGGTACTTCTTCCAGCTATTTAACAGTTAAAAATGGTGTACCACAAGGCTCAGTTTTAGGACCCACTCTCTTTACAATCTACATAGCTAATGTAGGTCACTGCATCCCTGATGCATCCTTACATTTCTATGCTGATGATACAGTTGTTTACTGCCGAGCTAAAACAGTTGCTAAGGCTTTCCAGTTACTGCAATCCGCTTTTGACATCATCCAGTCAGATTTGTTCCGTCTCAAACTTGTCCTAAATGCTGATAAAACAAAAGGGATGTTTTTTTCAAATAGGAAGTCGGTCCCAGCAGATCTTCCTCTGATTTTATCTTCAAATGGTGTCTCTATTGAGTTTGTTGATTCCTATAAATATCTGGGTATCCTGATTGATTCACATCTCTCTTTTAAACTCCACGTGGAAAACCTAGTAAAG
>JBBPBX010072168.1:0-13204 GCA_038048925.1 Garcialebias charrua
GAACCTCTCACAGTCCACGTCCTGCTTCTCCATCCTCGCCAGGAAGCTGTGGAGTTCCTGAAAGGCCAGCACCATCTCCTGCCTGGTGAAGGTCGGAGGAATGACCTCCACCTCCTCCTCCTCCTCAACTTCCTCATCCAGGACGTGCCTGTCGAGCTGAATCAGGTCGTCTGGGGACAGGTCCTCTCCTGATGCACCCAGCAGGTGTTGGATATCGTCCTGGTCCATTTCGAGCTCCAGTGACCTGCCCATCCTCACAACATCCTCGATTACACGGTCCACCTCCTGGGAATCGTGTACCCCCTGAACAAGCTCTGGACAGAGCTTCTTCCAGACTCCACACATGTTCTGTGGAGTAACACGATCCCAGGAGTGGCCAATGTTGTGCACAGCATCGAGGATGTTGTACTTACGCCAGAAGTCTTTCAGCGTGAGGGTCTGAGAGTTCTCCGTTGCCTCCAAAGCGGCACGGATGACTCGCTGCAGGTAGTACGCCTTAAACGTACTAATAACCCCCTGGTCCATTGGCTGGATCAAAGAGGTGGTATTGGGAGGCAGGTACACCACCTTAAACGTACTAATAACCCCCTGGTCCATTGGCTGGATCAAAGAGGTGGTATTGGGAGGCAGGTACACCACCTTCACATGCCTGTTCAACGTGGTGAGAGTAGGGGGGTGTCCTGGAGCGTTGTCCAAGACTAGCAGGACTTTAAAGGCAATCTTCTGGTCACTGCAAAAACGCTTCACTTCTGGAACAAAGTTGTTGTTGAACCAATTTGTAAAAACTTCCAGCGTCACCCAAGCCTTTTTATTAGACGCCCAATAAACAGGAAGTGTAGATTTAACAACATTTTTGAAGGGCCTGGGTTTATTAAATTGGTACACCAACAACGGCTTGAGTTTGCAATCACCCGAAGCATTGCCCCCCACCAGCACCAGTGGCCTGTATGCTGGCTTTAGCATAACACAGATATGGTCAGAAGCACCAATGTGGGGGAGGGGGATGGCTCTGTAGGAATTTTTCATGGTGGTGTAAACCTGGTCCAGGGTGTGGTTTCCTCTTGTTGCAAAGTTTATGTTTCTGTATGTTTTTGGTAATACACTCTTTAAATCTGCATGGTTGAAATCACCAGCCGTGATGAGAAAAGCATCAGGGTGGGCTGTTTGTTGCTCACTGATGTGCAGATATAGTTCATTCAGTGCCTCACCTCTATCTTTGCTGTTGGAGCTTGGAGGGATATATACAGCAACAATCATAACAGCTGTAAACTCCCTCGGTATAGAACGGTCTGCATTTAATAGTCATGAACTCCACTAAATGTGAGCAGTGTTTGTAGACCACAGCAGCATCACGACACCATGCGTTGTTGATGTAAACACAGAGCCCGCCTCCGCGAGTCTTACCTCCCTTGATGAAAGCTCGGTCCGCTCTGTAGCATGTTAGCTGCTCCAACTGGATAGCGTGGTCCAGAACGTTGTTGTTAAGCCACGTTTCCGTGAATACAAACACACAACAGTCTCTCACAGTCTTTTGTGTCGTTCGTAGCAGGCGTATATAATCCAATTTGTTGTCCAAGGAGCGCACGTTAGCCAGAACCATGGATGGAATAGCCGGCCTGTGTGGGCTAGCTGCTAGCCTAGCTCTGATACCTCCGCGTTTACCCCGCTTCTGTTTCCTGTCACGCCGCTTGTGGCGTTTCCATGGCGGGCGCGGTGAAGCGTCACGCCGCTTGTGGTACTTCCACGGCGGTCGCGATGAAGGGAAGCTCGGAGCTGGCTTCCAGAGCAGCTCGCAGTCACGAAGCTCACGTAACTCTTCCTCGAGCTCATGTAGCTTCTCCTGGAGTTCGCTGTTTATTCCCAAATGAGCGGTTTTTCCGACATCAAGCAGGAATTCACGGCTATACTTGCGTTCTTGAACACGTAGACAAGACAAAGACGTGCCGGCAAATTGCGGCGTGCAGGACAAAACAGACGAAAGCACCGTGTTGCTGGGAGAGAGAGAAGCCGCAACGTTTGCACGCGCCGCCATCTTGGATTATTTGAAGTAGTTTGTTGGGAATGTGATGCCACATATGCAACATAATCATTGGAAATGAATTTGATGGATAGTTGAAATGATGAGGAAAAGGCCTGGCTTAGAAAGATCAGACGTTGTGCTTGTATATTTAAGTATATTTTATACATCATACATTAGTGCACACTTTTGATATGTTCAGCCAGCATAAATGTCTTTTTTTAATGAAAATGATGTTGTTGGATTTAATAAATCTGCTTTTGACATCATCCAGTCAGATTTGTTCAGTCTCAAACTTGTCCTGCTGACAAAACCAAAGGGATGCTTTTTTCAAATCAGTCCCAGCAGTTCTTCCTCTAATTTTATCCTCAAATGGTGTCCCTATTGAGTTTGTTGATTCCTATAAATATTTGGGTATCCTGGTCAATTCACATCTCTCTTTTAAACTCCACGTGGAAAACCTACAGTAGTAAAGAAACTGAAAGTTAAACTGGGTTTCTTTTTCAGAAACCGATCATGTCTAACTCTGAATGTTAGGAAACGCCTTGTGTCTGTGACTTTTCTTCCCTCCATTGATTATGGTGACATTATCTACATGAATGATCCTACAAGCACCCTGCGGATGTTGGATGTTGTCTATCATGGTGCACTAAGATTCATAACTGGCTGTGATTATCGTACCCACCACTGCACCCTGTATTCACTGGTTAACTGGACATCATTAACCTCACGCAGACTCTTCCACTGGTACATTTTCATCTTTAAATCACTTCTTGGTCTGCTGCCCTCATACATCTCCTCCTACATGTCTTTGCGTGAGTGCAGCTACAGCGTGCACTCTCAGGACATGATTACCTGCAGTGTTCCGTCAGTGAGAACTGAACTTGGCAAAAGGGCCTTCTCCTACTCCGCCCCTGCTTCCTGAAATATCTTACAAAAAGATCTGAAGATCTCGACCTTCATCTCTCTAAATGGTTTTCAGAATCTGTTGGACTTCTGGCAAGAACCAATGCTGACATGTTCCTGTTTTTGATTTTCTACATCTATCTTATAATCTGTCTCTTTTGCTACTTTGATATCTTTGTTTTAACTTGTTAAAAAAATCTGTATTTCTCTCTTATGTTTGTCTATTGTTGATTGTTCAAGGAAAATCTACTGTTGCTGTTTTCATCATTCTTTAGTTTGTAGACAGGTCTCTCTTGTAAATGAGTCCTCGAGGTAACCTGCCTAAAATAAAGGTTGAATGAAAAAAAAACATTGAAAATGTGCTGTTAATTCTGTTCTTTCTCACAAGTTTACTGTGTCCTCTCTGAGATTGTTTCCCAAGCAAATTTATTCTTAAATTTATGTATTTTCTTGTTGATTTCGGTGTCTGAAACGCCAAATGGTCAGTTACAGGTTGCCAGTACTAATTTGTTGCAGCCACTCTGGCTCTGTTATGCTTGTCCATCTGCGTTGATGTCTCCTTTTTGTAATGAGCATAACATTGCTGTTCACGACTGTGACAGTAAGCAGCTCCAGCAGTTTTCTAAATGTAGTTCTGAATTTGAGTCATAATGGGAAATCAAAATTATACATGTCAACGCCTTCATCAGTGTGTTTTGACTTCTTTATTTGCCTGCTGCTGCTCGCAGCTGTATGTCTATGACAACGTGTTTGGCTGGTAATTATTGTGGAAATTTTAAGTTTCATCCAGGATTTAAAGTGTTACAGTAATTACAAAGAACTGGTTTCAACTGATGTTGAAGTATTTGTGAAAGTAGTAAAAAAAAGAAAACCTGGTACGCATGATGAAGAACGGAGTTGCAGTTTAGAGTTTGTGCCTGTGGCAGAATCAATTTGTGCATGACTGCAACCCAAAACTAGCTCCTTCAGAGGCTGGCCAGTCAGATTATCTATAATTTTTTTCTTTCTTGGATAAAAGTCCTAAAAAATACAGAAACACAACTGAGTGACATGTCCAGGCTAAAATTCATGTGCTCATACATTGATTGGATCATTCAGAGGGCACAACGACAAAGCCATGAACATGCAAGAATGCTTCTATAAATTGATGGTAGAGGAAAAAGAAGGTCAAATAATAGCAGAACACAAAACTTTGCAACAGCTGCTGACAGTCATTGTAACTGCCTTGTATTTGAACCAAAGAAATAGAAGGTTTAGCATGTAAACAAATCAGCATTGTGTTTTTCCCTTTTGCCATGAAGACATTTGGCCTGTGCCGATATAATTTCTATAAACCCAAACTGCATCAGCAAATCCGTTTTTTCAAGTGTTGTAAATTTTGTTAAGGGAAAAAAACATCCTGTTCATTCAACCTTTATTTATACAGGTTAGTCTCATTGAGCCACGTGGACTCATTTACAAGAGATTTCAAGTAATATATTGTGTATTTTAGCTTATACTGCTGCTACCTTTAAATATTTATTCATATAATTCATCCTGCTGCACCGTTATATTCTCCTATGTTGTTGATTACTATTTTCTCTTTAGAACTTTGTAAATATTATAATTACTTTTCACTTTTTGGTTTATGTGGATACCCTTATTGCATGCTATAGCATTTCTTGTTTGTTCTTTGTTGTTTTAGCGAATCAAACGGTTCTTCTCATCCTGAGCATTTACTATTGACCTTGTGTTAACCTTGCATATGCCAAATAAACACAACTTGAACATGAACCTTTAACATTTTGTGATCTTCAAATAAATTCCTAACATTTTAGGGTGTTGCCTGATCAATCACTGCCATGATTATCATGAAAGTGGATGCACGGCAGTTTTCCTTCCAAAGACAAACCATTATGTATGGTTGTCAGATTACCGGTAATGGGTAAAAGTGGACTATTTCCAGCTCAGCTGGTATGAGTCGTTCCAGGTAAGACTCACCAAACACAGAAAACTTGTCACTGCTTTAAGGTGTTTTTTGTTTGTTTGATTTTGTTCATTTATGTTTTGCTTTATTATCATTTCAATACCTTGCAAGGGATGCTCTAAAACCAAAAACTTAGAAATCAACTTGAAATTCACCAGCCTGTAAGACAACTAACATGCTCACAGCCCTCTGTGTGGGGCTTCTTTGGTCCAGTCAGAAACAATTAAATTGGTTTAATTATCTCAGAAAGCTGTGTTTCTAAAGAAACTGTGGTCCATCTAAAATGTCCTGCAGTATTATTGTAAAACTATCCTTTTCTTTTGTATGAGCTCTGCAATCCGTCCCGCAGGGAGGATGTCCCGACGGGATGTAACTTTGGTTCTGTGGGTGTGAGCCTGAAGCACTTTTCTTCTGTCAAAAAAATAAAAAAATAAAAATAAATATATAATTTATCTAAGACATATAAGAAGGTTTTCACAAAATTTAAGGTAATAATTTATGTACAACAAAACATAAGCCTTTCTTCCTGCAATAATTTTGTTACAAATCAACCAATAATGACTTCAATAAAGTAAAAGCATGAAGAAAAAAAGTCTTGATATTCATGGTATAGATCTGCTCTATTCTTTCAGCTACACCATTTAATTAGAGTGAAAAGTGTACACTTTCTTTTAAATTCATTTCAGAAAAATGAGTTTGTCCTGCAAAAGGTGCAGTACTTCTGTATTTTAGCTGAGCAGCATGTCAGTCAATTCAAGATGTTTGGAAATTTACGAGCAATTTTGAGCATTTTAATGTAAAATATTTGAGTTATACTTCATTATGTTGTCTACATACCTTGAAGTTTGGATCTTTTTTTATTTTTTACGAGACTTAAAAATAATCTTAAATGTCTTGAATTGATGTGCTTGAGGTCTCACCTTCAACACGTTTGATTTAGTGCTGCCCTCTAGTGGATAAACACTATAATAAAGGCCTGGCATTCATGAAAGAATTGCAAATAGCTCACTGCTTTTCACACAAGAGTTTTAAATATATGATCAAACGTAATGTAGAAAAGTAATAAAGCACCTTTATGTGTTGAGTTCTTGCAGTAGCAGAGAAGTATGTCAGACTGATAGAGGACATGTATGAGGACAGCAGGGCAGTGATGAGATGTGCTGTAGGAGTGACAGATAGCTTCAAGGTGGATGTGCATCAAGGATCAGCTCTGAGACCCTTCTCATTTGCTCTGATGATGGACCGACTAACAGATGAAGTCAGGAACCCCGGTGGACTTTGATGTTTGCAGATGACATTGTGATCTGTGGTGAGAGCATGGAACAGGTGGAAGAGAACTTGGAGAGGTGGAGGTATGCACTTAAAAGAATAGGAATTAATGTCAGCCATTGTAAGACAGAGTACATGTGTGTGAATGAGAGGGAGTCCGGTGGAACAGTGAGGCTACAAGGAGTAGAGGTCACAAATGTGCAGGACTTCAAGTACCTGGGGTCCACTGTCCAGGAAAATAGGGTGTGTGGTAAAGAGGTGAAGAAGAGCGGCCAAGTAGGATGGAGAAAAGTTTCAGGAGTGATTTGTGACAAAAAGTGTGGCAGTAACTGTCAAAGGAAATTGTTTACAAGAGAAAAGGGGATGACCAATGTTGTAGTCTGGAGACGTGGCATTGACAAAAAGACAGGAGAAAAAACTGGAAGTTGCAGAAATGAAGATGTTGAGGTTCTCCTTAGGAGTGACATGGTGGATAAGATCAGGAATGAGATCATCAGAGGTACAGCACATGTTGAACAACTGGGAGATAAAGTTAGTAAGGCCAGACTGGGATGCTTTGGACATGTCCAGGGTATTTGTAGAAGGGTGTTAGAAATGCAGCTGCCAGGAAAAAGACAAAGAGGAGATACAATGTAGAGTTGTCATTTCTAGCCCAGGCCCCAGTCCGGCCCAACCCAAAATTTGGGCTGGGTCATGCCAAAATAATGTGCTAGATGGGCGGGCTGAGTCGGTCTTGTGCTTTTGATATGGTTTCATGATTCATACAGCACAAATAAAACAAAATAAGAATGCATGACCGAGTGGTGTACTGTTATTGGACTTCTGTGCTCATCATGGATTGTCCATAACGAACACCATGTTCAAGCATAAGGGTGTCCATATGTGCTCTTGGCACCCGGATATCCTAAGTTGCAGTTCGATTATCAACTTTGTTGTCATCTCATCTGATCTGCGGCCGCATGTCATGGACACTCGTGTGAAGAGAGGGGCGGAGCTGTCCACTGACCACTACCTGGTGGTGAGTTGGCTCCGATGGTGGGGGAGGATGCCGGTCAGACCTGGCAGACCCAAACGTATTGTGAGGGTCTGCTGGGAACGTCTGGCAGAGTCTCCCGTAAGACGGAGCTTTAACTCCCACCTCCGGGAGAGCTTTGAACACGTTCCGAGGGAGGCGGGGGACATGGAGTCCGAGTGGGCCATGTTCCGCGCCTCTATTGTCGAGGCAGCTTATCAGAGTTGTGGCCGCAAGGTTGTTGGTGCCTGTCGTGGCTTCAACCCTCGACACTAGCGGTGAGGGATGCTGTCATGCTGAAGAAGGAGTCCTATTGGGCCTTTTTGGCCTGTGGGACCCCGGAAGCAGCTGATGGGTACCGGCAGTCCAAACGGCATGCGGCTTGGGTGGTTGCTAAGGCAAAAACTTGGGCGTGGGAGGAGTTTGGAGAGGCCATGGAGAATGACTTCTGTACGGCTTCGAGGCGATTCTGGTCCACCATCCAGCGTCTCAGAGGGGGAAGCGGTACATCACCAACACCATTTATGGTGGGGATGGCGTGCTGTTGACCTCAACTTGGGATGTTGTGAGTCGGTGGGTGCAATACTTCGAAGACCTCCTCAATCCTACTGGCACGTCTTCCACTGAGGAAGCGGAGCCTGGGGACTTTGGGTCGGGCTCTCCAATCTCTGGTGCTGAGGTCGCCGAGGTGGTTAAAAAGCTCTGCGGTGGCAGGGCTCCGGGGGTGGATGAGATTCGTCCGGAGTTCCTTAGGGCTCTGGATGTTGTGGGGTTGTGTTGGCTTACGCGACTCTGCAATATTGCGTGGACATCGGGGGCAGTTCCCTTGGATTGGCAGACTGGGGTGGTGGTTCCCCTATTCAAAAAGGGGGACCGTAGGGTGTGTTCCAACTATAGGGGGATCACACTCTTAAGCCTCCCTGGTAAGGTCTATTCAGGGGTTCTGGAGAGGAGGGTCCGTCGGATAGTCGAACCTCGGATTCAGGAGGAGCAGTGTGGTTTTCGTCCTGGTCGTGGAACACTGGACCAGCTCTACACCCTCAGCAGGGTCCTGGAGGGCGCGTGGGAGTTTGCCCAACCAGTTTACATGTGCTTTGTGGACTTGGAAAAGGCATTCGACCGCGTCCCTCGGGGGGTTCTGTGGGGGGTACTCCGGGAGTATGGGGTACCAGGCCCATTGATATGGGCTGTTAGGTCCCTGTACGACCGGTGTCAGAGCTTGGTCCGCATTGCCGGCAGTAAGTCAGGCTCGTTTCCGGTGAGAGTTGGACTCCGCCAAGGTTGCCCTTTGTCACCGATTCTGTTCATAACTTTTATGGACAGAATTTCTAGGCGCAGCCAAGGTGTTGAGAGGATCCGTTTTGGTGGCCTTAGAATCGCTTCTCTGTTTTTTGCAGATGATGTGGTCCTATTGGCTTCATCAGATCGTGATCTACAACTTTCACTGGAGCGGTTTGCAGCCGAGTGTGATGCGGCCGGGATGAGGATCAGTTCCTCCAAATCCGAGGCCATGGTCTTGAGCCGGAAAAGGGTAGCATGCCCTCTCCGGGTCGGGGAGGAGGTCCTGCCCCAAGTGGAGGAGTTTAAGTATCTCGGGGTCTTGTTCACGAATGAGGGAAAACTGGAGCGTGAGATCGATAGGCGGATAGGTGCAGCGTCCGCAGTGAAGCGGGCGCTGTACCGGTCTGTCGTGGTGAAGAGAGAGCTGAGTCAAAAGGCAAAGCTCTCAATTTACCGATCGATCTACGTTCCCACCCTCATCTATGGTCATGAGCTTTGGGTTGTGACCGAAAGAACGAGATCTCGGATACAAGCGGCTGAAATGAGTTTTCTCCGCAGGGTGTCTGGACTCTCCCTTAGAGATAGGGTGAGAAGCTCAGTCATCCGGGAGGGACTCGGAGTAGAGCCGCTGCTTCTCCACATCGAGAGGAGCCAGTTGAGGTGGCTTCGGGCATCTGGTTAGGATGCCTCCTGGACGCCTCCACCGGGAGGAGACCCAGAGGAAGACCCAGGACACGCTGGAGGGACTATGTTTCTCGGCTGGCCTGGGAACACCTTGGGATTCCCCCAGAGGAGCTGCTCCAAGTGGCTGGGGAGAGGGAAGTCTGGGCCTCCCTACTTAGGCTGCTACCCCCGCGACCCGACCCCGGATAAGCGGAAGACAATGGATGGATGGATGGATGGATGTAAAATTGTGTCAATCTACTTGTTGAGGAGGAGGCAGGTCTGACTGGCCGGTTGAAAGAGGTAAAAAAAATGTCCTGTTAAAGACCGTGTAAAGTGAAATTAAATGTGTGTTTTTAGTTTGTCACATGGCATAAATATGTGTTATTAATCACCCATATAAATCTGACTGATTAAAAACATTGTTTACCTTATAAAATTAAGTGTCAAAAATCATGAAAAAACATTATTTTCCCTTAATCTGAAACGGTGGGGGCGTGTCAGCGCGTGGGCGTGGTTTCAGCGCCGTGTCCTGCCCCCTTCAGAGCTGAGCTGTGTCTGGACAGGCAGACGGGTGAAGCAGAGATCCATCTGCTCCGTTCTGGCTGCCAGCAGCTCCTTTTTCCAAGAGTTACGCTGTTTTTAGTGCACTAACAACTCTGGTTTTGTTTTTAAAGTTGAGGACACAAAGATAATTCATAACTCCGCTGTTATGTGTTTAATAATAAGCGCTATTTTAGAAGATGAGCGGACTCGCTGCACCCGGTCCGACCCGGTCACACATCGCATGCGGGGTCTGTGTTGGTGATTAAATAAAGAGTAATCACGTTGATAAGTTATCTCATCTGTGTCAGCGGAGTCACGGCGTTTCACGGCGCGCACGGATCGCTCTCACACACACACACGCACACACACACACACGCGCGCGGGGGGGGGCAGCGCGGCGGACCGGGTGCAGCGAGTCCGCTCATCTTCTAAAATAGCGCTTATTATTAAACACATAACAGCGGAGTTATGAATTATCTTTGTGTCCTCAACTTTAAAAACAAAACCAGAGTTGTTAGTGCACTAAAAACAGCGTAACTCTTGGAAAAAGGAGCTGCTGGCAGCCAGAACGGAGCAGATGGATCTCTGCTTCACCCGTCTGCCTGTCCAGACACAGCTCAGCTCTGAAGGGGGCAGGACACGGCGCTGAAACCACGCCCACGCGCTGACACGCCCCCACCGTTTCAGATTAAGGGAAAATAATGTTTTTTCATGATTTTTGACACTTAATTTTATAAGGAAAACAATGTTTTTAATCAGTCAGATTTATATGGGTGATTAATAACACATATTTATGCCATGTGACAAACTAAAAACACACATTTAATTTCACTTTACACGGTCTTTAAATATTCATTCCAATCTGTCTGGTGGTTCATGTGATATTTTCTGCTAACATTCAGTGGTTCACAATTTTACAAGCATAAACAAATACACTTGCATGCACACATTCACGTGCATGTGCAAAAAACATTGTTTTGATGGCAAAACATTAAACAATGCACTAATGCACAAGTGGTACTTTAAAAACTTTACTTTCACTTTAGCAAGCGTTTGTCAATTTTTGTTTTCCTATTGTAATCTCCATTTCAAACTGTTATAATGTTTACTTGTTGACATATAAAGTTGATAAATATATTTTAATTGTGATGATACATCACACCATGTTTCATTTGTTTTTGTTGTTGTCAGAAAATGGAAAGGAAATGGTGTTCAGTGACAGCGTCTCTGGATGTTGTAATCTGGTATTTGGACCAGAAGAGGGCGCTCTTTGCTTTCTGTAAACCCATTATCTGCTGAACCTGGAGGAGGTGAACTGATTCAGTAATGTGCTGTCTGAGCTGTCAGCACTCATTAGAGCTGTCTCATTAAAGTGATGTCAGTGGGACTCCATTAGCAGGGAAATGAACAGCTGCTCAGCCTCGAGGCCAAGTCAACAAGTGAACTTTGTCAACCAGAGCCTGCAGGGCCTACTCAGAAATACTGAACAAACTAGTTTTTGTTTGGATTTTTATTTTATTTTATTTATTTATTTATTTATTTTTATTTATTTATTTTACAGAAATTGAGTGTGTACATAGGTTTCATACCCAGGGATTTTACAATACATTCAAAATAGGTACTTTAAATGTCTAAAGCGTGTATTTTCTTGGTGTTTATTCAACTCATGAACGTTATATTATCGTGAATAATCCAGGTAAAAAATCCAACAAAGTTAAGTCATGTCCTCTGGATGTTTATTTATTTATTTATTTATTTTTGTTAAAACATTTCATCCTTCATCCAAAGGACTTCATCAGTCTGAGGAGCCACCACACATTTAGTCCCACAAACAGCACACTAACGGGCCAACCAGTTTGATGGTGATGAGATGGTTTCTGGAGTCCTCCCTCTCCCCTGTCAACTCCTCTGAAGCAGCCATAGCCGAAGTGGTTCAAAACATCAAAGTTCATGCTCAATAATCCAGCTAATTAATAATAAATCATTCTCAATTATAATAAATAATGCTCAATATTCCAGGATTATTGAGCAAGAACTTTGAGGTTTTGAACCACTTTGGGCATGTCTGCCTCAGAGGAGTCGACGGGGGAGAGGGCGAACTCCAGAAACCATCTTATCACCATTAAACTGGTTGGCCCAATAGATTAAGTTTAAGTTCAAGTCAACTTTATTGTTGTTTCCACCACATGTGGTACATGAGGTGGAATTATGTACCGGTACACAGGGTCGCAGTTACACCCAAAATTACCTAAATATAAAGTATAAAAAGGAACAGTAAATAAGCTGTAAATAAGGATATAAGATAAACACTAAGTTCAGTGTCCTGAGATGACCTCTGTTGTGACTTGGCACTATATAAATAAACTGAATTGAAATGAATTGATATATGCTAAACTAACGCCAAACGTTACATTAAAAGATCTAAGATATACATTAAACATTAATAATGTAAAATAATACAGCATACAACAGCAGCCTGAACATGAGTCTTTGGTGAGCAGATGGATATGAATGCAGCATGAGATGATCATGTGAGTGTGCTTCTTGTGTGACTGAGTTTGTTGTGGCTCCTCAGACTGATGAAGTCCTTTGGATGACAACAAACAAGAAAAAGAAACCATCCAGGGGACCTGATTTAACTTTGTTGCATTGTATTATCTCTTTTTATTTACCTGTCTAATTCAGTTTAAAAAAAGGTAGACATTTTAACAAACCAGCTAAATTTCAAAAAGATTTGTTTAAAAAAAAAAAGGAAACAAATTTCCTTAACCATGTGGAAATGAAAGCTTTTCTGTTTCATGCTAGCCTGGTTAAAACCAGACCCTTGTCCTTCACTTTGCTTTGTACTAGGGTCTGGGACTTCTCCCATAGACAACGATTTCTCCGGTAGATTTTTGACCGGACCAATCAGAGAACAGAAGGCGGAGTTTTGAACGACGTCGACTGACGTCGTCAGTTAAAATGGCTGCCGCCACGAAGGAATTTTCATGAAAACAAGGTAAAAAACTATTATTTCTTTGCTGAGAAAAAATATATTTCTTAGCTGACGTTATATCAGAAGTGTTCCTGAGCTTAACAGTTCCTAAATCAATTCACGAAATGGTCAAATCTGCTGGATTTAAATAGTTTCGGTTTGACATTTTCCAAACAGCCTCGGGTGCGCTACGAAAATAAATGATAAAAAATCGAATTTTATCTCAAATGTTTCATCTAGGCCAACAGTCAGTAAATTAGAGCCATATAATTACACACTGGTAGCAGAAAAAATATCCACCGAGTGGTTTCTGAGCTATTTATCTGAATAGCCTGGACCTCGCCAGGCTAAACTAACAAAACTCCGCCTTCTGTTCTCTGATTGGTCTGGTCAAAAATCTACCGGAGAAATCGTTGTCTATGAGAGAAGTCCCAGACCCTAGTACAAAGCGAAGTGAAGGACAAGGGTCTGGTTTTAACCAGGCTAGTTTCATGCCTCTTTTCCCTCTTTATGTAATAAAAGGGAGCATGTGTTGTTTTCTTTGTTGAGCCAACTTGTTTATTCATTCTT
>JBBPBX010072169.1:0-18132 GCA_038048925.1 Garcialebias charrua
TAGTCAGAGTCAGAGAGTCAGAGTCAGAGAGTCTTTATTGTCATTTGCACCGCATGTGGTACATGAGATGAAAACGAGATTATGTACACGAGGTCCCAGTTACATCCAACAACAAATGAAAGAGAAAAACAGTAATAACATCGAGAACTAACTAAGAAAAACATCAACTAGTAATACACTAAGCCTAATATAGTGGGAATAAACAGCAGCACGAACATGAGTTTGTATGAGCAGATGGTCACAGATGAACACAGATGAACACAGCAACAAGAAAACAGATCAGCATCAGCATGATGTGATATTTTGCAGTGTTTATTTTTTATTTTATTTTTATTTATTCATGAGTCTAACAGCCTCAGGGTAGAAGCTGTTCCTCAGTCTAGTGGTTCTACACTTGATGCTCCTCAACCTCCGTCCTGAGGGGAGTGGGGCAAAGAGTGAGTGTGCTGGATGAGTGAGGTCTTTCATGATACAGGTGGCTCTTTTCCTGCATCTAGAGGTGTAAATGTCTGTGATGGTGGGGAGACTGACTCCAACAGACTTCTGTGCAGCCTTCACCACTCTCTGCAGAGCTTTTCTTTCTTCAACTGTGCAGCCTCCATGCCACACGTTGATGCTGGAGCACACGATGCTCTCCACTGCACACCTGTAGAACGAGGTGAGAACTGGGCTGCTCAGACCGGCTCGTCTCAGCCGTCTGAGGAAGTAGAGTCTCTGATGACCTTTCTTGATCAGGCTGGTGGTGTTGTTGCTCCAGCTGAGGTTATCATTCATGTGTACACCCAAGTATTTGTAGCTGGAGACCACTTCCACTGCAGACCCACCTATTATCAGTGGGGCATGGGTGTGTTTGTTCCTTCTGAAGTCCACAATCATCTCCTTTGTCTTCTTCACATTCATGTGAAGATTATTCTCTTTGCACCAGCTCTCCAGGTGTTCCACCTCCTGTCTGTAGCTGGACTCATCATTGTTTGTGATGCATCCCACCACCGCTGTATCATCTATATATCTATATCAGTCTCTATATACAACATTGTGGCCATAATGTGTGTTTACTTCAATAAGTATGCATAGAACTGGGATGCATTGAAATTAATTTACCAGAATTATGACCCTTAAGCTCAACTGTATTTAAATGGACACAAATGTAACTATCATTTGTCTTGTAAAATCCCTTGAAGGCTTTAATTTAAAAAATCCTACCATTCAAGTAAATAGATTTAAATCCTACAGTACCAAGTACATAGGACCATGTGCAACATTTTAATTTATTTTTTTCTCATGCAAAGTGTGAATGCATGCTGAGAGATGAACAGACTATTTAGCAGTCCAATAGCTGAAATATTTTATAACAGACTTGCTTGAGCTGTGAAGTAAGAGTGAAAATGGATCTTAAAAAGCTTTGGAATAGAAGGATACAATGACCTATTTTTAAAATCAAAATAATTCTGTTGTTTGTATATGATATTAGTAGATTCATAATATAATGATAATAAATAAATAAAAACAGGAAGACAGCTTTTGTCCAACCTGTGGCAAATCACACAAAAGATGAGAAAACAACAATAAGCATATTATTTTGGGATTTCAAAGTCCTAATGATAAACACACTGTTTAACCATTTGATGTTATAAAGCTTTAAATGACTGGATGTGACAGAGATGACTGAAAAGAACGCTCAGGTTTTATGGTTGTATCCCTGAATCCAAGCTTTACAAGAAGAGCTGAGTGTCAGAGTGGAAATGTAAATCTGTGCCAGAAATGTTATTTTAAATTCAAGATTTATTTCTTAAAATAACCTCTGCATCATTGAAAACCTTTAAAAATATAAATATAAAAAAATATGTATTTTCTTTTACTTTGACATAATTAATAATAATATGAGAACTGACAAAGGCATGATGTCATCATCTGCTCAATCATTTAAATATAAATAATTATATAAATGTGAACCCCTCCCTGGGCTGCCACCTTACCGTGGTGGAGGGGTTTGAGTGTCCCAATGATCCTAGGAGCTATGCTGTCAGGGGCTTTATGCCCCTAGTAGGGTCACCCAAGGCAGACAGGTCCTAGGTGAGGGACGAGACAAAGCGCAGCCCACAAGACCCCTTATGATGAATAATATAAATGGAAACAATGTTCCCTCGCCCGGACGCGGGTCACCGGGGCCCCACTCTGGAGCCAGGCCCGGAGGAGGGGCACGTTGGCGAGCGCCTGGTGGCCGGGCTTTCACCCATGGAGCTCGGCCGGGCACAGCCCGAAGAGGAGACGTGGGTCCCCCTTCCCATAGGCTCACCACCTGTGGGAGGGGCCAAAGGGGTCGGGTGCATTGTGGAATGGGTGGTGGCCGAGGGCGGGGACCCTGGCGGTCTGATCCTCGGCTACAGAAGCTGGCCATTGGGACATGGAATGTCACCTCTCTGGTGGGGAAGGAGCCTGAGCTAGTGTGTGAGGTTGAGAGGTTCCGGCTAGAAATAGTCGGACTCACCTCAACGCATGGCTCTGGCTCTGGAACCAGTTTCCTTGAGAGGGGTTGGACACTCTTCCACTCTGGAGTTGCCCCTGGTGAGAGGCGCCGAGCAGGAGTGGGCAACTACTTGTTGCCCCCCATCTTGGTGCCTGTACGTTGGGGTTCACCCCGGTGAACGAGAGGGTAGCCTCCCTTCGCCTACGTGTGGGGGGACGGGCTCTGACTGTTGTTTGTGCCTATGCGCCAAACGGCAGCGCAGATTACCCACCCTTTTTGGAGTCCTTGGAGGGGGTATTGGAGGGTGCGCCTCCTGGGGACTCCCTTGTTCTGCTGGGGGACTTCAACGCTCATGTGGGCAATGACAGTGAGACCTGGAGGGGTGTGGTTGGGAGGAACGGCCCCCCTGATCTGAACCCGAGTGGTGTTCTGTTGTTGGACTTCTGTGCTCGTCATGGATTGTCCATAACGAACACCATGTTCAGGCATAAGGGTGTCCATATGTGCTCTTGGCACCAGGACACCCTAGGTCGTAGTTCAATGATCGACTTTGTTGTCGTCTCATCTGATCTGCGGCCGCATGTCCTGGACACTCGGGTGAAGAGAGGGGCGGAGCTGTCAACTGACCACTACCTGGTGGTGAGTTGGCTCCGATGGTGGGGGAGGATGCCGGTCAGACCTGGCAGACCCAAACGTATTGTGAGGGTCTGCTGGGAACGTCTGGCAGAGTCTCCCGTAAGACGGAGCTTTAACTCCCACCTCCGGGAGAGCTTTGAACACGTTCCGAGGGAGGCGGGGGACATTGAGCCCGAGTGGGCCATGTTTCGCGCCTCTATTGTCGAGGCAGCTTATCGGAGTTGTGGCCGCAAGGTTGTTGGTGCCTGTCGTGGTGGCAACCCTCGAACCCGGTGGTGGACACCGGCGGTGAGGGATGCTGTCAAGCTGAAGAAGGAGTCCTATTGGGCCTTTTTGGCCTGTGGGACCCCGGAAGCAGCAGATAGGTACCGGCAGTCCAAGCGGCATGCGGCTCGGGTGGTTGCTGAGGCAAAAACTCGGGCGTGGGAGGAGTTCGGAGAGGCCATGGAGAATGACTTCCGTACGGCTTCGAGGCGATTCTGGTCCACCATCCGGCGTCTCAGGGGGGGAAAGCGGTACGCGACCAACACCATTTATGGTGGGGATGGCGTGCTGTTGACCTCAACTCGGGATGTTGTGAGTCGGTGGGCGGAATACTTCGAAGACCTCCTCAATCCTACTGGCACGTCTTCCACTGAGGAAGCGGAGCCTGGGGACTTTGGGTCGGGCTCTCCAATCTCTGGTGCTGAGGTCGCCAAGGTGGTTAAAAAGCTCCGCGGTGGCAAGGCTCCGGGGGTGGATGAGATTCGTCCTGAGTTCCTTAGGGCTCTGGATGTTGTGGGGTTGTGTTGGCTTACGCGACTCTGCAATATCGCGTGGACATCGGGGGCAGTTCCCTTGGATTGGCAGACTGGGGTGGTGGTTCCCCTATTCAAAAAGGGGGACCGTAGGGTGTGTTCCAACTATAGAGGGATCACACTCTTAAGCCTCCCTGGTAAGGTCTATTCAGGGGTTCTGGAGAGGAGGGTCCGTCGGATAGTCGAACCTCGGATTCAGGAGGAGCAGTGTGGTTTTCGTCCTGGTCGTGGAACACTAGACCAGCTCTACACCCTCAACAGGGTCCTGGAGGGTGCGTGGGAGTTTGCCCAACCAGTTTACATGTGCTTTGTAGACTTGGAAAAGGCATTCGACCGCGTCCCTCGGGGGGTTCTGTGGCGGGTACTCCGGGAGTATGGGGTACCAGGCCCTTTGATATGGGCTGTTAGGTCCCTGTACGACCGGTGTCAGAGCTTGGTCCGCATCGCTGGCAGTAAGTCAGGCTCGTTTCCGGTGAGAGTTGGACTCCGCCAAGGTTGCCCTTTGTCACCGATTCTGTTTATAACTTTTATGGACAGAATTTCTAGGCGCAGCCAAGGTGTTGAGAGGATCCGTTTTGGTGGCCTTAGAATCGCTTCTCTGTTTTTTGCAGATGATGTGGTCCTATTGGCTTCATCAGCTCGTGATCTACAGCTTTCGCTGGAGCGGTTTGCAGCTGAATGTGATGCGGCCGGGATGAGGATCAGTTCCTCCAAATCCGAGGCCATGGTCTTGAGCCGGAAAAGGGTAGCGTGCCCTCTCCGGGTCGGGGAGGAGGTCCTTACCCAAGTGGAGGAGTTTAAGTATCTCGGGATCTTGTTCACGAATGAGGGAAAACTGGAGCGTGAGATCGATAGGCGGATAGGTGCAGCGTCCGCAGTGAAGCGGGCGCTGTACCGGTCTGTCGTGGTGAAGAGAGAGCTGAGTCAAAAGGCAAAGCTCTCAATTTACCGATCGATCTACGTTCCCACCCTCATCTATGGTCATGAGCTTTGGGTTATGACCGAAAGAACAAGATCTCGGATACAAGCGGCTGAAATGAGTTTTCTCCGCAGGGTGGCTGGACTCTCCCTTAGAGATAGGGTGAGAAGCTCAGTCATCCGGGAGGGACTCGGAGTAGAGCCGCTGCTTCTCCACATCGAGAGGAGCCAGTTGAGGTGGCTCGGGCATCTGGTTAGGATGCCTCCTGGACGCCTCCCTGGTGAGGTGTTCCGGGCATGTCCCACCGGGAGGAGACCCAGAGGAAGACCCAGGATACGCTGGAGGGACTATGTTTCTCGGCTGGCCTGGGAACGCCTTGGGATTCCCCCAGAGGAGCTGCTCCAAGTGGCTGGGGAGAGGGAAGTCTGGGCCTCCCTACTTAGGCTGCTACCCCCGCGACCCGACCCCGGATAAGCGGAAGAAAATGGATGGATGGATGGATCTTTAGACCCAGAGGTTTTTTTCGTGACTATTCATCTGTTAAAAAGTTCAAACGATAAAGAGGGCCGAATGTTGGATGTAAGTTAATGTTGATCATTATAACTTTTGAACATTACTTTTACAAACAGCTTGAAGCTCAACCTGTTTGCAACTCCTTGTAAAGGTATTTTTCTTACAACAATTCTTGTTTTCTGAAATAACAGAAACTGCTTTGTCTCAAAAAGCACCAAAAGAATGTTTCCTTTGTTTCAAAACATGTTTGGCCAAAACTGACCAAGAGCCATTGTGTGAAAGTTGTTTGTGTGAAAGTTGTTTGAACCTGTATTTCTTGTAAACTGCTACCCACCGAAATGTATAAAAGTCGACTGTGAAATGTCCAATGCAGGCTTGTCTCAGACAGACAAGTTCCCTTTGCAAAGTTAAATATACTTGTTAACTCTTGTCACTTGTGTGTAATTCCTTTTTAGTAAAATGTTGCTGCAGGGTTTGGTTTGAAAAAACCCATCAGGTGGTATTTACATTTTGAAATAAGCTGATTTGTAATCATTTATTAACAAAAATTAAACTGAGACACAGTCTTAAAAAAAGTCAGCTAACAAATATATTTTTTTAGGTCTTTATCCTACTAAAATTAAAATACCAATTCATGCAGGTCTATTCGCTGCATTTCCGGTGCTGCGCGTGCACGTTTGGTTTCATCAGACGTACCGGTAGCTAGCGAAACAAATTTTTAAATCCAGCTCATTTCACAATTACGTTCAGTCTTTAAAAAAGTCAGCTAACAAATATATATATTTTTAGGTCTTTATCCTTCTAAAATTAAAATACCAATTCATGCAGGTCTGTTCACTGCATTTCTGGTGCTGCGCGTGCTCGTTTTGTTTTCATCAGACGTACCGGTAGCTAGCGAAACAAATTTTTAAATCCAGCTCATTTCACAATTACGTTCATTTATTAAGGAAAAGTTCAGCTCAGACACATATTTGCAATAATTTTTATCAAACAAATAATTGTTTTAAAGTGTTAATTTTCTTAAAGCCTTGCTATGCGCTCCTGTGGCAGACATTTGCAGCAGAGCTAAACACTCGGTCCACATTTCCGGGTTGACTCAGCGGTGACGCGGCACGTCAGCGGTGGATGACGCGTTACGTCGGCGGTGATGTAGGTGCAACCTATTTCTGGATTTTTCCAATTTATTGATAATAATTGGACAATGCAACCTATACAGAGGTGTGACCTATACAACGGAAAATACGGTATACAGATTACTGATTAAGTGTTTGATTAACGTCTTAACATTTCTAAACAACTCTGAAAAGTACAACTTGACACAATTCTCAACTTTGGACAGCATTCTGATTCCTGTTCCACATATTAAGAATACATTAGCATATTAAAAATAACATTGTTCATCATTTGATTCAAATAATGTAATAAAATAGTGTTAATGTATTTTTACTGAAAGTATCAGTGAAACGGTGTCACTGGGACAGTTCAAAGACGAAGGTGTATCAGAGACCACCGTCTGGTCCACTACACTATTCACAGAGGGCTGAGTGATACTAGCAATAACAGCATTGTAAAAGGGGGACTGTTGAACCTCGGAGGCCTCCACCTCTGTTTAATTATGGGCAGTTTCTTTTCACAAAGATGGCCTCCTTTACTCCTCTCTCAAACCATCGTTCCTCTCTAGCCAGGATGTGAACATCTTCATCCCTGAAAGAGTGACCGCTGGCCTGGAGATGAGTGTAGACCGCAGAGTCCTGACCTGATGATGTTGATCTTCTGTGCTGGCCCATCCTTTTGGCCAGTGGCTGTTTAGTTTCCCCGACATAAGACTGATCACTGCCCTCTTGACACGGAACAGCATACACAATATTACTCTGTTTGTGCCGGGGGACTGGATCTTTGGGATAAACCAGTCTTTGCCATAATGTATTTTGGGGTTTAAAAGCCACTGGGACGTTGTGTTTAGAAAATAAACGTCTCATTGGCCCTCATTCATGAAAATGTTCGTATTTTTATCCTAAATTTCTCCTACTTTTGTTCGTACGAAGCGTTCGTACGAACATGCCACGTCAGATTCAACAAAGTCTTCTATCCTGAGGAAACGTGTGTAAATGGGTTGCGTAAATATGATGAATCCCACCTGTTAAGCACCTTGGTCAATGCAAGGCATTGTGGAAGGTGCTATACAAATAAAGTTTATTATTATTATTATTATTACCTGTTCTAAACAGCTGCGCGTGCACACGGAGAGGTCATTTACATAATTCCCACCCCTCAAAACACCATATAAGGCCACGCTTCCTGCCTTCTGACAGCAGGAAGTGTCCATTCATTCAAACTCAAGAAGTAAAAGGAGGAACTTCACGTGTTCGGAGATAATAATAATAATAATAATAATTAATTCAATTTATAACGCACTTTTCATTACTGAAAATCTCAAAGTGCTACACATATATTGAATGCTACACACATTCATAAACCGGTGGCGGCAGACTACCATGCAAGGTGCTTTCCAGTCCTACCGGGAGCAACTCAGGGTTAAGTGTCTTGCCCAAGGACACAACGACACATGGTGCGGGTCCCGGGAGTCGAACCGCCAACTTTCCGATCGGGAGACGACTGCCATTACCACTACACCACGGCCGCCCAAATCTGGGCGGAGCAGATCTGCTCTCAGTCGCGCTGTGGCTACCACCACCCCCCACCCCCCCGCAAGTGTCGGATGGTCAAATATCTTTAATTTTAGTGTACTGTGTTACATTATAGTTTCACTTATTCAGAAGAGCTGTGGCGCACCGCTACCCCCCCCCCCGCAAGTGTCGGATGTGTTTTTGAACAGAAGCATTTTAAAATGTCTCGAAACTACAGTTAACTTCATATTAATATTGTAGTGCATATGTTGTGTCTCCCGTGGGTCGTACAGTATCAGAAATCAAGAATAAATGGTTTGATCTGAAAATGGCTTCAAACAAATGTCTCGCCGCAGCACGGACAGGAGGAGATCAAGGAATTAAATGCCATGCTGCGCAAGATGCGTGCCAACATGTTTTGCAGCACAAATGGGTCATGCGCGCACCTCCTGGTCATCGCGCAACCACATTCTGCAGGTTATATTTCGAATCAGATATAATAATCAATTGCTCCGATGGTGTTTGGCACAAGATCAGTCTTAATTCGTACTTGTTCTGCGGCGGTGTATGGGGATTTTATGTACCTGGGTGTTAATATGAGGAGCGGCTTTGATGACCAAGGGGAGCGCACGACTCACTGAAGCCTGCGCGACACACCAGACAAATTAAACTTAAAATTATAATTCTAATTCAAACAGAATAACCTATTGTCAAGAATAATTATGGTGCGTGATTTTTTTAAACCCAAAATATTTTCTAAATAACGAAATATGAAGTTATTCGTGGAGAAGATCCGTCTGGATGACAGCAGACTGACGCTCCTAAATTATACGACAGGTCCGGACCACTCGTAAATTTTGTTCGTATCTGAAAAAAATCGTAGGATACGAAAACATTGTTGAATGCCGCAAATGATCCTAAATCACTCGTACGCACAGTTTAAGAACAAATCTGTGCGTACGAACGGTTCGTGAATGAGGGCCAATGTCTGTGAAACTCCTGCAACATACGGAATAGCCACTGGTCTAGGTCTGGGTTCCTTCTTTTCACCTGATGGCTGGCTAGAGTCCTGTTTGGGTTTCTTCTCTGCTTTCAGGAAGGCCCAGTTAGGATATCCACATTTCTCTAGAGCCTGTTTTGTGTGTGATTTCTCCTTCTGTCTGGCTCCTGAGTTAGTGGGGACGCTGTCTGCTCTGTGATACAGAGTCCTGATGACTCCTAACTTGTGCTCCAGAGGGTGATGGGAGTCAAACTGTAAATACTGGTCTGTGTGGGTGGGTTTGCGGTACACCTCAGTTTGCAAATTTCCTCTATCAGAAACTGAGACCTCACAGTCCAAGAAAGCCAACCTGCCATTTTTTACATCTTCTCGTGTGAACTTGATATATTTATCCACAGAGTTGATGTGATCAGTGAAATGTTGGACTTCCTGAGATTTAATTTTAACCCAGGTGTCGTCAACATACCTGAACCAATGACTTGGTGGTCTCCCTGAAAAGGACGTCAAGGCTTTCTTTTCTACCTCCTCCATGTACAGGTTGGCAACAATAGGAGAAACTGGAGACCCCATAGCACACCCATGTTTCTGCCTATAATATTGCTCCCCATATGTGAAGTAGGTTGACTGCAGGCACAGTTTCAAGAGTTGACACAGTTGCTCTGTGGAAAGCGTGGTCCTGCTGTTCAGAGTGGTGTCTGATTTTAACCTTAAACAGACCACCTCTACTGCCTCATCAACAGGAATGCACGTAAAGAGTGATGTGACATCAAAAGAGACCATTGTTTCATCAGTCTCCATGATGACATCCCTCACCTTATCCACAAAGTTATGGTGTTCTGTATGTGGTGTTCTGCTACCAACTAAAGGGATGAGTACAGATGCCAGATATTTGGAAACATTGTAAGTGACCGAGTTAATCATGTTAACAATTGGTCTGGCTGCAGCTCTCGGGTTGTTTTGAAAAAAAGTCGGATTCTCTACAGTGCGACCTGTCAATCAACCTAGAAGGAGTGTCAGTAACTGACCAATCGACGAACTCAATTACCTTACCTGCTGACAAGCTCATCATTTTTTTCTTAAGAAACTTATTGTTTTAATTAAAACAAGTTTTTATTTGTTGTGAGATGATTCTAGCAGTTTTGCAGTTTTGAATCTACTTAATGAAAAATAGTATAACTTAAAATTATTCATAAAACAGAGAGAAGGACTGGTTATTCCTCCTCTTACTACAGTGAATGTGGTACTTTACTATAAGTATGACTACAGTATATTTATGGCATCAGAGAAAGTTGAGCTTCAGTTAACCACATAAAGTAAAATGGCATCAGCATCAAAAGAAGGAATGTTGTTTCATATTAATTCAGTTTCTGATGTCTGAAAAAAGACTTTGTATTGACATGAAAAAAATGCTTGACGGATTCATCTTCTGATTTACAGAAGGCACACAAATCAACATCAAATTTAAATCTTCTTTAAAGAAACATGGCTACAGGATATATCTTATTTATTATTTTCAAATTATTATGTTTATGTTTATTAAATTTGTTCTTTTTTTTACAAAAGAAACAGTACAAGACAATCTCATAAATGATAATGTACAAAATATAAAAAAATGAGAGGTAGCAGAAAGAAGAATAAATCTTATTATATCTGCCCCTTTTTTCGAACAATCAGATTAAACAATAATAATCTTCAACCAACAGTACAAAATGACCAACTCTTTCTAATTTTCTAACAAATACAATACACATTAGGCTATTTCATATATATTTTTTAACACATTCGTTTTGATCATTTCCTCTGGGTCTCACCCCGGGCATCTGGTTAGGATGCCTCCTGGATGCCTCCCTGGTGAGGTGTTCCGGGCATGTCCCACCGGGAGGAGACCCAGAGGAAGACCCAGGATACGCTGGAGGGACTATGTTTCTCGGCTGGCCTGGGAACGCCTTGGGATTCCCCCAGAGGAGCTGCTCCAAGTGGCTGGGGAGAGGGAAGTCTGGGCCTCCCTACTTAGGCTGCTACCCCCGCGACCCGACCCCGGATAAGCGGAAGAAAATGGATGGATGGATGGTTTGATATTTTCTAAATGTAAACATTGACTTGGCATTTTTAACTACATTCTCCAAGCCATTCCATAATCTAATTCCCTGGATTGAGGTAGAACGTCCCTTCAAACTAGTTCTGAATTGTGGTTTTACAAACATCTCTGTCCCCTTAAGATTATAACAACTTTGTCTTTTAACAAAATGCATTTGGATATTTAAAGGTAATGCATTATTTTGAGCCCTATACATAATGATAAAATAATAATAATAATAATAATGTCTATTCCTGTCATCTGCGTATGTTCCCATACACAGACGAAATTCGTCTCTGCATTTAACCCAACCACCTACCAGGTGGTGCAGTGAGCAGCCCGAAAGCGCCCGGGGAGCTGGAGAAATAGGTGTGCACTCATAGACACCCCAAGCTGGGTAGTGGCCGGGGCGCGAACCCGCGACCTTCGGATCCGTAGTCAAAAGCCCTGCCACTAGACCATCTTGGCTCCCTATACATAACTGATAAAATATTATCAAATTATTATTCTTCACTTTATGAGATTTAAGCCATTTGACAAATTTAGAATGAGCAGAAGTCATTTTATGATTTATATTGGGAGGTTTCTTGAAGGAATCTTTGTTATAATCAGTAAATCGTTTGTCAAACATTCATTGATCATCTTGTTGAATTTGAAGTTAACTATATGACAGTCATTTAATTTTGATGTGGGCATCAAATCGTCACTTTGAACATATAATATTTTTAATTAATTGAATCAGCTGTTGGTCAGGCTACTTCTTGTTGTGCCATTAACTCTAATATCAGAGTCAGAGTCAGTTTTTACTGCCATTGTCATCCATCCATCCATCCATTTTCGTCCGATTATCCGGGGTCGGGTCGTGGGGGTAGCAGCCTAAGTAGGGAGGCCCAGACTTCCTTCTCCCCAGCCACTTGGAGCAGCTCCTCTGGGGGAATCCCAAGGCGTTCCCAGGCCAGCCGAGAAACATAGTCCCTCCAGCGTGTCCTGGGTCTTCCTCTGGGTCTCCTCCCGGTGGGACATGCCCGGAACACCTCACCAGGGAGGCGTCCAGGAGGCATCCTAACCAGATGCCCGAGCCACCTCAACTGGCTCCTCTCGATGTGGAGAAGCAGCGGCTCTACTCCGAGTCCCTCCCGGATGACTGAGCTTCTCACCCTATCTCTAAGGGAGAGTCCAGACACCCTGCGGAGAAAACTCATTTCAGCCGCTTGTATCCGAGATCTCGTTCTTTCGGTCACAACCCAAAGCTCATGACCATAGATGAGGGTGGGAACGTAGATCGATCGGTAAATTGAGAGCTTTGCCTTTCGACTCAGCTCTCTCTTCACCACGACAGACCGGTACAGCGCCCGCTTCACTGCGGACGCTGCACCTATCCGCCTATCGATCTCACGCTCCAGTTTTCCCTCATTCGTGAACAAGACCCCGAGATACTTAAACTCCTCCACTTGGGGCAGGACCTCCTCCCCGACCCGGAGAGGGCATGCTACCCTTTTCCGGCTCAAGACCATGGCCTCGGACTTGGAGGAACTGATCCTCATCCCGGCTGTATCACACTCGGTTGCAAACCGCTCCAGCGAAAGCTGTAGATCACGATCTGATGAAGCCGATAGGACCATATCATCTGCAAAAACAGAGAAATGATTCTAAGGCCACCAAAACGGATCCTCTCAACACCTTGGCTGTGCCTAGAAATTTTGTCCATAAAAGTTATGAACACTGCCATTGTCAATGAACAAGATTCACAGACTAAGAACTTGTTTTGGCATAAAGGTGCAAAGAAAATATAAAAGATAAAAGAAAACATATGTACACACCAACCAATACATCCGTCCATTGTCTTCCACTTATCCGGGGTCGGGTCGCGGGGGTAGCAGCCTAAGTAAGGAGGCCCAGACTTCCCTCTCCCCAGCCACTTGGAGCAGCTCCTCCGAGGGAATCCCAAGGCGTTCCCAGGCCAGCTGAGAAACATAGTCCCTCCAGCTCGTCTTGGGTCTTCCTTTGGGTCTCCTCCCGGTGGGACATGCCCGGAACGTCTCACCAGGGAGGCGTCCAGGAGGCATCCTAACCAGATGCCCGAGCCACCTCAACTGGCTCCTCTCGATGTGGAGAAGCAGCGGCTCTACTCCGAGTCCCTCCCGGATGACTGAGCTTCTCACCCTATCTCTAAGGGAGAGTCCAGACACCCTGCGGAGAAAACTCATTTCAGCCGCTTGTATCCGAGATCTCGTTCTTTCGGTCACAACCCAAAGCTCATGACCATAGATGAGGGTGGGAACGTAGATCGATCGGTAAATTGAGAGCTTTGCCTTTTGACTCAGCTCTCTCTTCACCACGACAGACCGGTACAGCGCCCGCTTCACTGCGGATGCTGCACCTATCCGCCTATCGATCTCACGCTCCAGTTTTCCCTCATTCGTGAACAAGACCCCGAGATACTTAAACTCCTCCACTTGGGGCAGGACCTCCTCCCCGACCCGGAGAGGGCACTCTACCCTTTTCCGGCTCAAGACCATGGCCTCGGATTTGGAGGAACTGATCCTCATCCCGGCCGCGTCACACTCATCTGCAAACCGTTGCAGTGAAAGCTGTAGATCACGACCTGATGAAGCCAATAAGACCATATCATCTACAAAAAACAGAGAAGTGATTCTAAGGCCACCAAAACGGATCCCCTCAACACCTTGGCTGCATCTAGAAATTCTGTCCATAAAAGTTATGAACAGAATCGGTGACAAAGGACAACCTTGGCGGAGTCCAACTCTCACCGGAAACGAGCCTGACTTACTGCCGGCAATGCGGACCAAGCTCTGACACCGGTCGTACAGGGACCTAACAGCCCATATCAAAGGGCCTGGTACCCCATACTCCCGGAGTACCCCCCACAGAACCCCCCGAGGGACACGGTCGAATGCCTTCTCCAAGTCCACAAAGCACATGTAAACTGGTTGGGCAAACTCCCACGCACCCTCCAGGACCCTGCTGAGGGTGTAGAGCTGGTCCAGTGTTCCACGACCAGGACGAAAACCACACTGCTCCTCCTGAATCCGAGGTTCGACTATCCGACGGACCCTCCTCTCCAGAACCCCTGAATAGACCTTACCAGGGAGGCTTAAGAGTGTGATCCCCCTATAGTTGGAACACACCCTATGGTCCCCCTTTTTGAATAGGGGAACCACCACCCCAGTCTGCCAATCCAAGGGAACTGCCCCCGATGTCCACGCGATATTGCAGAGTTGCGTAAGCCAACACAACCCCACAACATCCAGAGCCCTAAGGAACTCCGGGCGAATCTCATCCACCCCTGGAGCCCTGCCACCGCAGAGCTTTTTAACCACCTCGGTGACCTCAGCACCAGAGATTGGAGAGCCCGACCCAAAGTCCCCAGGCTCCGCTTCCTCAGTGGAAGACGTGCCAGTAGGATTGAGGAGGTCTTCGAAGTATTCCGCCCACCGACTCACAACATCCCGAGTTGAGGTCAACAGCACGCCACCCCCACTATAAATGGTGTTGGTCGCGTACCGCTTTCCCCCCCTGAGACGTCGGATGGTGGACCAGAATCGCCTTGAGGCCATACGGAAGTTATTCTCCATGGCCTCTCCGAACTCCTCCCACGCCCAAGTTTTTGCCTCAACAACCACCCGAGCCGCATACCGCTTGGACTGCCGGTACCTATCAACTGCTTCTGGGGTCCCACAGGCCAAAAAGGCCCAATAGGACTCCTTCTTCAACCTGATAGCATCCCTCACCGCCGGTGTCCACCACCAGGTTTGAGGGTTGCCACCACGACAGGCACCAACAACCTTGCGGCCACAGCTCCGATAAGCTGCCTCAACAACAGAGGCGCAGAACATGGCCCACTCTGACTCAATGTCCCCTGACTCCCTCGGAACGTGTTCAAAGCTCTCCCGGAGGTGGGAGTTAAAGCTCCGTTTTATGGGAGACGTTGCCAGACGTTCCCAGCCCTAACCCTATGATCTAAGCCAAGAAGATCGAATTGGAGTTGGATCTTCATTCCCTTCAGGAGCAACAAGAGAGGCCTTATAATTGCCTTTATATATAGCAGCGTAGGTCATCATCCACACAATAATCTGTACTACGGTACAGGTACTGGTCCAATACAGCACAGAACACACTCCCCATATCAGGCCCCAAAGCACAAGGGAACTAGCTTCAGAGTCCAACATCTTCTGTTCTGCAGCTGCAAGGACAGGGTTTGGTACAGCACATGTGCAATGACTGTGATGGATATTGCTCCTTCCATTACCACTGCCACTATTCTTCCAGCTGCGTCTCCACAGCCTGAATCAGGTATCAGTGTAGAGTTTTGCTTTGCCATGCACTCAAGGATCAATACTAAGGAATCTACGGTCAGCCACACTATGAGCACAATGTTTTGCCAGAAATTGGGTTTGACTCGTCCCATTAAGTAAGTGGCAAACAGGGATGGCATTAATTTGGATCTCTCGAACAAAACATGTGTGACAATCAGTTTGGCATATCTTTGGATGGCTGTAAAAAAGCACATAAGTCTGCATGTGTCCCAATTTCCCCATGTGGCAGTAACACATCCATGCAAACAACATGTAATATTCTACCTTTCCCTCTTTAAAAGGCATTGTACAATGTGGCAAAGCGGTTGGAAAAGGTGCTATGGTGAAAGGGGTCCATGGCATTGTACTCACTTCAGCTGTGGTAGAACTTGTTGTCTGGTACTCTGGGGCGGTCATGTTGATAATAAATTGTTGTGTCCTGCTTGCTGCTGCTCCGGGCGCTCCGGGGCGGATGTGAGTCTGCTTCCTCAATCTCCTGGTTCTAAGACGAGCCAGTGCCCAGTTCAGGTGGGAGTGGCTTGTAGTTCCTCCCCCACGGGTGGCACATGGCTGTAGGGATATTGCAGCGGTCAGTTTTGCTGACTGTACAATATTTCAGATGAAAGATTTGAGTAGATATTATCTGACACAAACTTATCATCAATTAAACGAGTTCTCTCTTTTTCAGTTTAATACCAATATTTCTGTGACTAGGTGGTAATATGTAAAGACATGAAACATCAATTTATGAACGGAATCATTTAATTAACAAATCATTAAATTACATCACAACATATGTACATGTTGGATCAATTGAAATTTCCTATAACTAACTGTTCACAGATTAAAACATAGGAACAACAGGACACAAGTTATCGATCTTATAATGACTTATTTCTCTGCAGGCATTAATTTAAGTTTACTGTCTTAAAATAAGAAAGTTTCAGAGTAGGAGAAAGATGAAGGATGAGGAGAGGTACTATCTTGATGTGTTTTAACCAGAAACATGGCAGCTCTCCGGCCGATCTCGGCTACACGTTGGTACACTTGGCAAAGCATTTGACGACTTTGTTACCTCGTGAAGACGGTCAGTCTCCCTCGGTCCAGTTGGTCAGTTCGTTTACCGTTCTTCAGCATCTCCAGACGTGTGCCAAGACTCGGACCGTAGTAACGCACATCCTGGTTGGCTTTTCAGAATAAAACTTTCCTTGGAGGAAAACTCATTCAGATTGAGCTTTCCAGCTCTTGAAGATGACATAACTTGGCATGTTATAAGTCTTTAACTGATGATGTGGTCATTAGCGTGTTGACCAGATGATCATCAGTTCTTTGGAGAAGACCATAGTTTGAGACTTACTCCAGCAGACTCTGTGCTCCGACAGGAAGTGGGGCCTTAAAAGTGGAGGGTTAACCCAGCTGAATCCATCTGCTCATTGGTTGTTTTGCCAGAAAACGGGAGTGATTTTGCTCGGTCAGAAAGCTGAAAATGTGAAGGCCATTTCAGGATAACAGAGAAAGATAGTGTTCAGGACAGCCAGACCCATAGCCACCAGTTCTAAAGATATTTAGATTAGGCTCTGATTCACATGGCAACCTTCTTAAAACAACTCTGAAAAGCTTAGCTTGACATAAATTTCAACTTTAGGCAGCATTCTGACTAAGACAGAGAAAAATATACCAGCATGGTAATACATGATCATTCACATATTAAGAATTCATCAGCATATTAAAGAATGACGATGATCATTCAATATATCAAAATTAACACTTGTTCATATGAATAACAAGGTTATGCCTTGATTAAATCTGAATCAAACAAGTAAAAATAAAGAGAGTCTTTTCTGAAGTAATATGTGTCTTGATTGATATTACTGAAATAAAATAGTGGTAAAATGTCTCACTGCAAGAATGAGTGAGAGGAGCTTCAAATATAGTTCAGAGACATGTTTAAAGTGTATCAGTGACCAGGCATCTGATCCACTACATGGCCCTAAGGCACTCTTGTAGGAGTACACCTCCTAATAAGGCAACGACTACCACTCTAACCAGGCTTACCAAATAAGGCCAGATCTGAAGGAAAAGATCAACCATGTACCCTTCAACTGTCTTTCCTCCTTCTTTGATTACTTCCCCAACCTCATGGAATGCCTCTGTTACCTTGCGGCCCACCGTGTAACTTACAGTCTCATACCATGCACAGCTATGTTCATTGTCTCCCTTGCCACATTTTTTCCAGGTCTCCTCTGAAAAATGACAAGTGAGGTTAGAATATATTCTGTTTGGGTCTACCCATTCGTAGCCATCCACCTCATCACAGAGGCACAGGCGTCGTCTCATAGCATGTCCTTCAGCTAGGGCGATAATGGAATCTGAGACAAAGAGGACAATCACTCCTTGGATATGTTTCCTGGTTTTTAGCTTGTGTCCTAAAATAATCTGAGTGCAACTTGGACCGTCGGGTATGGATCTTCTGCATACATTATACTTTTTCCACACCACCTCAGCTGCATGGGTGGTACACTCCATAACATAGTAGCTCTGACAATAGCTCTCCCATCCAGGAATCTCATTACAGATTCTTCGGGCCAGGCTAACTGTACATTCTGTTTGTTCTTTGTTACAAATCATATGCAATGGTCGTGGGCTAACATACCTGTCCGGGCGATACAAGACACTGGACCATATGTCTTGCTCCTTGTAATACACAGTTGCTAAGAATTGATATCTACTCCAGTTGTTGGAAAAATGGTGCAAACAAGGTGCTACCCATTCTCTTATCA
>JBBPBX010072171.1:0-10760 GCA_038048925.1 Garcialebias charrua
TATATATATACGGAAAATATCCTATACTAGGATTTTTCATGTATGGGTATCCAAACAATATCCAATACTAGGATCTGTCAGATGTGTATCTGGAAAATATCCAATACTTGGATTTAATATGTATGGATATCCAGAAAATATCCAATATTAGGATCTATCACAGATGTGTATCTGGAAATTATCCAAATGCTAGGATTTTTTATGTATAGGTATCCAAAAAATATCCTATATGAGGATCTGTCAGATGTGTATCCGGAAAATGTCAAATACTAGGATTTACTATGTATGGGTATCCAGAAAATATTGAACATTAGGATCTATCACAGATGTGTATCCGGAAAGTATCCAAATGCTAGGATTTTTTATGTATGGGTATCCAGACAATATCCAATACTAGGATCTGTCAGATGTGTATCCGGAAATATCCAAATGCTAGGATTTATTATGTATGGGTATCCAGAAAATATCTAATATGAGGATCTGTCAGATGTGTATCTGGAAAATGTCAAATACTAGGATTTACTATGTATAGGTATCCAGAAAATATCCAATATTAGGATCTATCACAGATGTGTATCCGGAAAGTATCCAAATGCTAGGATTTTTTAAGTATGGGTATCTAGACAATATCCAATACTAGGATCTGTCAGATGTATATCCGGAAAATATCCATATGCTAGGATTTATTATGTATGGGTATCCAGAAAATATCCTATATGAGGATCTGTCAGATGGGTATCCAGAAAATATCCAACATTAGGATCTATCACAGATGTGTATCCGGAAAATATCCAGTGCTAGGATTTATTATGTATGGGTATCCAGAAAATATCCTATATGAGGATCTGTCAGATGGGTATCCAAAAAATATCCAACATTAGGATCTATCACAGATGTGTATCCGGCAAATATCCAATGCTAGGATTTATTATGTATGGATATCCGGAAAATATCCAATATGTGGATCTGTCAGATGTGTATTCGGAAAATATCTAATACTAGGATTTATTATCTATGGGTATCCAGAAAATATCCAATACTAAGATCTGTCACAGATGTGTGTCCGGCAAATATCCAATGGTAGGATTTTTTGTGTATGGGTATCTGGAAAATATCCAATACTAGGATCTATCACAGATGTGTATCCAAAGACTATCCAATACTAGGATCTGTCACAGATTTGTATCCGGAAATATCCAATGCTAGGATTTATTATGTATGGGTATCCAGAAAATATCCAATACTAGGATCTATCACAGATATGTATCTGGAAAATATGCAGTAGTAGGATCTTTCTCATATGGGTATCCAGAAAATATCCAATACTAGGATCTCTCAAGTATGGGTATGCATAAAATATTCTATACTAGGATCTATCGCAGATGTGTATACCGAAAATATCCTATACTAGGATTTATCATGTATGAGGATACAGAAAAAATCCAGTGCTAGGATCTATCACAGATGGGTATGCATGGGATATCCTGTACTAAGATCTGTTAAAGATGAGATCTCCCCGTATAGCACCGGAAACATATTGGATATGTGGCAGATACGGACACTTGCATACTGTTGTATTTCCCCGGATATTAGGCCTTTTCGTCCAGTGATCATTATCTGTGATGCATCCCACCACAGCTGTATCATCTGCAAACTTAACAATATGACAGCCTGGATGTGTGGCTGTACAATCATATGTGAGCAGAGTGAACAGAAGAGGGCTCAGCACACATCCTTGAGGAGAGCCAGTGCTGAGGGTGATGGTGGAGGAGGAGAAGTTGTGGATCTTCACGGACTGTGGTCTGTTTGTTAAGAAGTCTAGTACCCAGTTACAGATGGAGGGGCTTAGTCCAAGTGTGGATAGTTTGTCTATCAGAGTTTGGGGGATCATGGTGTTGAAAGCAGATGTGAAGTCCACAAAGAGCAGACGCACGTATGAGTCCTTCTGATCCAGGTGGGTGAGAGCAGTGTGGACCACAGAGGAGATGGCGTCCTCTGTTGATCGGTTCTCGCGGTATGCATATTGATGAGGGTCCTCGCTGATGTTGACGGTTGTCTTGATGTGGGACATGACCAGTTTCTCAAAACATTTAGCGACTATCGGGGTGAGAGCCACCGGTCTATAGTCATTCAGACCAGTCACTGTGGAGCTTTTTGGGACTGGGATGATGGTGGCAGTCTTCAGGCAGGTGGGAACTGACTCCAGTGAAAGTGAGGTGGTGAAGATGTCAGCCAGCACCTCACAGAGCTGGTCCGCACATTCCTTCAGAACTTTCCCTGGGATGTTGTCTGGACCCGTAGCTTTATGAGGGTTGATCCTTCTGAGACTACCTCTCACTTCTGCTGCGGTCACTTTGAGGTGCTCCTCGTCTGGTGATGAGGTGAGTCTGGTGCTAGTTGGTCTTTTAACATGGAGGGTGAACTTATGGATGTTTCTCAGCGGCCTACGTGACGTGTCAGCACCTCATTTGCCCTCTTCAAAATGGCGACGGCCACAGAAGCAAAGGACTTTACAACAAAACACGGTAAAAACAATTATTTCTTTGCTGAGAAAAAAGATATTGCTTAGTTGACTTTATAGCACAAGGTTTTTCTGAGCTTAACCGGTTCATTAAATGGTCAAATCTGCTGGATTAAAAAAAGTAGTTCGCCATTTGCCCTGTTCAAAATGGCGGCCGCGACGGCCACAGAAGCATAGGACTTTACAACAAAACACAGTAAAAACAATTATTTCTTTGCTGAGAAAAAATACATTTCTTAGCTGACTTTATAGCACAAGGTTTTTCTGAGCTTAACCGTTTCACGAAATGGTCAAATCTGCTGGATTTAAAAAAGTAGTTCGCCATTTGCACGTTAGTGTGTTAGCATTTAGCTTCCGCTAGCATTGCTAATAAATAAGCGCTTTTGACATTGCGGACCTAAATAAATTAATAAGTGCTTTAGAAATAGCCAGTGGTAGGCACAGACCGCTAGAGAGCGCTAAAGCGCTAATCCGCTTACAGTGGACCTAAACTTTTTGTCAGCGTTTTTGTGGTTTGACTAACTTTTATAATTCATAAGCGGATTTGTGCTATTTTTATTTAAAATGCAGTACCGCTAATAACTAATTATCTATCAGTAAAAACCAATAAACTTATTTACAAGCTCTTATGCTGGCTCCGTAGCTGCTTGTTTTACCTTTTTCCCCTCCCTCACCGTAAAGAGCAGAGAGGAGGGAGGGTTGGAGGGGGAGGGAGCAGAGCGGAGAACAGACTCGGATCTACCATGTGCCTGGGGATCCCATTTCAGCAGGGGCCCCGCCCCGCCCCGGCCAGTCACCTACATCCCTAACATTGATCCTGCTTGTTAATGTACATTTAACATAAAAATAATTATAGTTACGATGAAAACGATCATTAAATACGCAATACAAAAACCGGTCGATTTCTTTATCCCCCTACTAAAAATGGACTATTCCATCTTGACATCTTCCGGGTCAGAGGTGAACTCGGAGGCTAATTCTGTGGCTAGCTGATTGTGCTGGGTTTCTTGGATAAATCCGCAGAGAACCCCGCTGTTTCAAGCCAAATTAACGCGGCCGGAGGATTTTATTGTGTGTTTTGTGTCGACCACTCGACGGTGAGTCGTTAGTTTTATGTATTTTAGTTACTTTTCATTAAATCTGTTGACTACCTATAGAATGTTGACATCTTCCGGGTCAGAGGTGAACTGGACGCTAACTCTGTGTCTAGCTGGTTGGTTGTGCTGGGTTACTAATGGATAAATCCGCAGAGAACCCCGCTGTTTCAAGCCAAATTAACGTGGCCGGAGGATTTTATTGTGTGTTTTGTGTCGACCACTCGACGGTGAGTCGTTAGTTTTATGTATTTGGGTTACTTTTATGTATAAATGCGGTGGCGACACACCCGTGTATTTGAGATTTAAAAGTGGTTTTAGGGATTAAAAGATCATTCTCTTTTTTGTTAATTTTGTGGCCGAATAGAATATATGTACGTAAAGTATTAAATAAATCCTTTGATTTTTGTAATTTCATCCTTTTAGGATCATTTTAGTTACTTTTCAGTTGGCAATGTAGTGCAAATATTGCATAACGCTGCCGGCTACCAATTGTCGAATATAAATAGCGGATTAGATTAGCTTCCCCTAATTTTCATAAGACATTTGTGCTTTTGAAATTGTGGACCTAAAAAAATTAATAAGCGTTTTAGAAATTGTGGAACTAATTTTTTGATTAGCGTTGCCCACCACTGGAAATAGCGGAACTAATTTTTGGATTAGCGCTGCCCAGCACTGCCTGAACAGGTCTCCAGTCCATCACAATACCACAAAGAGAATTTCTCGGGATTTGAATGCAGGAACATTTAGCTGTGAAGGGACAGTTCTGACCAACGGCACCACTGTTGGTCCTCTGGACTTTGGTCTAAATATAAACCACTTCATATCTTCTGTGACGGAGGAGCCGTCACGAGCCGGGGCTTAATCATGAGTCCGTATCAGCGTGTGAGCACGCCCGCACACACGTACACAATCGCTAACTTACTCTTTCCTGCAGCTTAAAAAAGACGAGGTTCATCGTGGGTGCACACGCAGTGTTCCTGCTTCAGTTGATATATCCATTCTGATCTGTTTTCAGTTCTAAAACTTTACCGATGTTGTTTTCAAAAAGGATTGTTTCCGGATTGTGGCGTACCAGGAGAGAGTCATGTGATGACGTAGTGACGTCATCAGAACGTATTGAGTGTTTTCTATTAAGTATTATATTTTGATTACAGGTTTATTTTTTTTATTTTTTTCATTAGTATTTTTAGTATTATTTTTTGCATCCTTTGAGAGTTCATTTGAGTTAAAAGTAATTGTTTAGTTATTTTGCTTGTTTGGTCTTTCTGTGGGCGGAGCCTGTGGCTTTAAATGCAGGGCTCTGCTCTGCAGGCCTGCAGTCGGTGGTTGGACTTCGGCCAGTCGCAGTGAAGGTGATGGACACTTGTATCACAGGTACCGTTTGTCTTTTTCTTTTTAACCTGCCTTGGACGTCTTTTTGTATATATTCTGCATCTAACACCGTTGTTCACCTGAAAAAAAGCTAAATAAATTCCACTAAAGTGATCTCTGACCGTGGACGGTCAGCTTTGTTTGCCCAAGTCATAAAGGAACCCCGTCACTTCTTCAGTCAGAAACAATGGCTACAAGTGAGTCCTGAAAGTTTTTAAACCAAATGACTGGGTTTAATTTCGTTTTTGTAAAATATGCTTCACTTCTCATGTAAGGTGTCTCCCTGGCAGGGCCGGCCCAAGCCTCTTTGGGGCCCTAAGCGAAATTTGGATGGGGGCCCTCTGTTTCTACTAATAATGTGAATTACTGCAATCAACGGTCAGATGGTTTTATCATTCTCCCATCTGATAAAACGTATTGCAACTCTGACAGTCCTTTTTAATGTATATATGTAATTTATTGCAGGGGTGTCAAACTTATTTTAATTTTGGACCACATCAAGTTCATGAATGTCCTCAGAAGGCCAGACATGACATAATATATTGATAAAACTGCCTATGAATAAACTGGTAAAATCAAGCTTTCTAAAAATAAAATTAAAAACTTTGCCCATCATGCCTTTTGGGGAAGGAAAAGGTATCCTTAATAGGCAGTGGTCCTCTCATCACCTGCTCAGTCCTGTTTACATCTGAGAGGAAAGATGGCCACTCAGCTGGGTCCATTGGCAGAGCTGATGATCCTTGGTGTGGCTCGGACTTTGATGTGGAAGCTTCTGAGAAAGAGACAAAAGAAAGATGATGATTATTGTTGATTTTATTTGATTTTATCACTTGTTTTATTTTTTATCTTTACCTTGTTACACATTGTAGCACTTTGAGATTTTTATTAATGAAAAGTGCATTACAAATTGAATTCATTATTATTATTATTATTATTATTAATAATAACATAAAAGGGCAGAAAATGTTTGCGATGTACATAACTGTTAATCTGAAAATGATCTGGAGCACAAAGAGGAATTATAGAATATGTTTTGCTGTTAACTTACCAGGTAGATCATCTGCAGTTGCAGACACAGATGAGACAGTGGGCACATGGGTTTGCTAGACTTAGCTCTTCAGAGGATGGAGATGGACCTAAGATGAAAACAAAAAAAATTATGTTAGATGTCATATCACATTTACAATTATGTTGCTTACTTTTTTAAATAAAAAGTTCAACTATTCTTATACCAGTGTGTTTTTGCTTATAATAAAAAGGAATCTGCCAGTACACCAACTGAAATGTATTTTAAAAAATTGTAAATAATTTGGTTGTCTAAGTGTCTGATTTTAGAAATAATATTGGAATTATATCTCAAGATGGTTAAACAATTTTATGAAAGAGGTTTTGCTTACCAGGTAGTTCAGCAGTAGTTGCAGACACAGATGAGACTGCGGTCATAGAGGATGCTAGACTTAGCTCTGCAGAGGATGGAGATGGACCTAAGATGAAAATAACAAAAAATGTAGTTATGTTAGATGTCACATCATACTTGTAATTATGTTGTTCACTTTTTTATGAAAAAGTATAAAAATACTTTCATACTTTGCTTTTTTGCTTGTACAGTAGTAATAAAACAAATCAGCCAGTAAAACTGAAATTTTCTTCAGACATGTTTAAACAGTATTTGTTCCTCCAAAGTCTTCTATTTTCTGCTTACGTTGTAAATTAAAAAAATTATGAGTTAGTTGTCTAGGAGTTATAAAAAGGATGTTATGCAGTTAACTTACCAGGTAGATCAGAAGTGATTGGAGTGGGCACATGGGGATTCTAGACTTAGCTCTAAAGAGGACAGAGATGGACAAAAGATGAAATACATACATATGCACACACATTCCTTGCATACTTTCATTACAGACTCTGGAGTGTAATTATGACTAAAAATTTATTGTATGCTATATGGTGAGTCTTTCTCTTACCTGATGCACTGCCCATACCTGTCAAGTTTTGGATTTAGAAATAAGGGAAATTTTCTGCCGGGTACTCCGAGCCATCCCACTACCCAACCAAAGTCCAGGACCCCTTACATTTTAAGACAGGTTTACAAGAAATCTAAAATAACTACCTATCAGCCACTTACAAACCAGTTATGTTTGTGTGTCTATCTAACATTCAAACCTATTTTGTGAAAAGGATTAGTTGCTATAATTTAAAGGGAATGGAAATGTTTGTTAAACCTAAGTTTAGAACCAGTTTAAAGGGTAGGTCTACTACAATAAGAGGAATTGATCTTTGGAATGGACTAGAGGACAATGTAAAAATGTGAAGTCCATACTAATATTTAAGAAAATTATTAAAACTATTTTATTGAAGAGTTACATTTAAGTTGATTCTAATATAACAAATTATATTAGATATTTTGATGTGACTGTATATCTCTGATGAGACTGTATTATTTTGTATTACAAATAAGTATATTTATGTTTGAATTGATAGTTTGAATTGATTGTTTGATAAGGAGCAGATATGATAAGAAATGTTTTCTTCTTCTGCTTCCTTTCATTTTATGTTATGTTTAATTTTTCTTTTTAAAATTGTCATTGTTTTTAATATGAAATGAATAAAATTATACAATACAATACAATGTGATCACAATCTGATAGGCCTACCTTTGTGCTTGACGGATTTTTCATGCAGTCGGACACTGCGGTAAAGTTAGTTTTACGTTGGAAGTTGGATATTCGAGCTCCGTGGCTTCAGGGGTGCGTTGCTCTCGTCAGTCCGCTTCATGGAGTCTGATTTCGGCAGTCTGACGGACACCGTTCCTTCCCCCATGAGACACTAAAGTCGCAGTTACAAATCTTACAAAACGCGTAATTGTGCCCCCCACCCTACTCTTCTTTTAGGAAAAGTAAATTCGCTCTCCCATTTTTCAAGATATTTACACAAAGTCTTAACTTTTTTGGCAGGGACGCATTTTCTCTCGTTTCATTCATCCATTTCTGATGTGTTTTTCCGGGTTCCGCTGCCAGCACAAACATCGCGAGAACTTCCACCGAGGCTACTGCAGGTGGCAGTTCTCGCGAGGCTAGTGACATAATTCAGAGGCACTGGAATGTTTTTTTTTGAAGAATATTATAATACGGGAAATTTCCGGGAAAATAATAATTTGGGATGACGACGGGAAAGAGGGGTAAAATACGGTAGTTTCCCGGCCAAAACGGGAGACTTGACAGGTATGGCACTGCCCACAGCTGAGCCTGGTAATGTGGACTCTCGCTGACAAAATATTTTAACAGTGCTCCTGCAGAATTTCACATAATAAGTTTGTGTAAAAAAATGTTTATTTTAGTCACATAAATTATCATGCTCGACAGTCCACAACATATTGCCAACTCAAGGATAGCTAGTAAGCCGTTAATATATCAATAGCCTGATGTAAAACATTTGACTAGCAAATGTTATGTATTGTGAAGTTTTAATTATTGCTATCAAGCGTTAGCAAAAACGCTGTTTTGAGACAAAAAAAAAAAAGATATAGTGCCAATCAACTCACATAAAATTGAAACTCAGTTATTCCATCCATCCATCCATCCATCTTCTTCCGCTTATCCGGGGTCGGGTCGCGGGGGTAGCAGCCTAAGTAGGGAGGCCCAGACTTCCCTCTCCCCAGCCACTTGGAGCAGCTCCTCCGGGGGAATCCCAAGGCGTTCCCAGGCCAGCCGAGAAACATAGTCCCTCCAGCGCGTCCTGGGTCTTCCTCTGGGTCTCCTCCCGGTGGGACATGCCCGGAACACCTCACCAGGGAGGCGTCCAGGAGGCATCCTAACCAGATGCCCGAGCCACCTCAACTGGCTCCTCTCGATGTGGAGAAGCAGCGGCTCTACTCCGAGTCCCTCCCGGATGACTGAGCTTCTCACCCTATCTCTAAGGGAGAGTCCAGCCACCCTGCGGAGAAAACTCATTTCAGCCGCTTGTATCCGAGATCTTGTTCTTTCGGTCATAACCCAAAGCTCATGACCATAGATGAGGGTGGGAACGTAGATCGATCGGTAAATTGAGAGCTTTGCCTTTTGACTCAGCTCTCTCTTCACCACGACAGACCGGTACAGCGCCCGCTTCACTGCGGACGCTGCACCTATCCGCCTATCGATCTCACGCTCCAGTTTTCCCTCATTCGTGAACAAGATCCCGAGATACTTAAACTCCTCCACTTGGGGCAGGACCTCCTCCCCGACCCGGAGAGGGCATGCTACCCTTTTCCGGCTCAAGACCATGGCCTCGGATTTGGAGGAACTGATCCTCATCCCGGCCGCATCACACTCGGCTGCAAACCGCTCCAGTGAAAGTTGTAAATCACGAACTGATGAAGCCAGTAGGACCACATCATCTGCAAAAAACAGAGAAGCGATTCTAAGGCCACCAAAACGGATCCTCTCAACACCTTGGCTGCGCCTAGAAATTCTGTCCATAAAAGTTATGAACAGAATCGGTGACAAAGGGCAACCTTGGCGGAGTCCAACTCTCACCGGAAACGAGCCTGACTTACTGCCGGCAATGCGGACCAAGCTCTGACACCGGTCGTACAGGGACCTAACAGCCCATATCAATGGGCCTGGTACCCCATACTCCCGGAGTACCCCCCACAGAACCCCCCGAGGGACGCGGTCGAATGCCTTCTCCAAGTCCACAAAGCACATGTAAACTGGTTGGGCAAACTCCCACGCACCCTCCAGGACCCTGCTGAGGGTGTAGAGCTGGTCCAGTGTTCCACGACCAGGACGAAAACCACACTGCTCCTCCTGAATCCGAGGAAAAATCTCAGTTATTAACAAGTACAAACACGGTAGTCCAGACTGTTCAATGTTGCTAGCTCTATTTATCCATTAGCAACTGCACAAATATTTTTTGATAAACGAGATGTACTTTGTACAAACATACCTTTATCTAGCCGTTTTTCTATTCTTCATCATCTTTTTTCCTCTTCCTTTTTCACAGTGGCGTAGTCTACATTTTTGTAGTGGGTATACTGTGCTTAGAAACCAAAGTATGGTACACTGTAACAATGTAATTGTCAATTTATTTTGATTTTTAAGCATATTGAACGTTTCCAGATTTCTCTTATGCTTATATTTGAATGAATGAACAAACTTTGTACAAATGTTGGCTTTGTATGTTATAGATTTATAATACAGTATCAAAGCAAAGCGCTGCATACCGATAGATTGTTACGGAAGCGTTTAACTGACGTTTAATGTTATCAGTGACACGTGCCTAATGATGTCATGTATTATTGGGTACTTTTAAGTGGGTATACTGAAATTCTTAAGCTTTTCTAGTGGGTATACTACATATACCTGAGTATCATGTAGACTACACCACTGCTTTTTCAGCCCCTGAAGGATATATGCCCTTTTTTGCGACATTATCTAGCGTTAGTTACGTGTCAGGTGCTCAATTAGCTGCATGTGTACTTCAGATTGCGGCAAGGAGCGCTGGCTGAGAAACCTGTGAAACTGCTCTACTGGGGCCCCACTGAGGGGGGTTCCCAACCATCGGTCATTTCTTTCTTTGTGATTTCTACATATTCAAATATACATATACACACAAATATATGATATATATGTTATATATATCATTATGAAAATAAAAATCTGAACTTTATGATGAAGTTGTGTGTAATACAATAATATAATTAAAAATAAATAAATAAATAAATAAATAAAAACCCACAAAACTCAGCTCCTCTTTGGGGGGCCCCTTGTGTGACCCTGGGGCCCCAAGCGGCT
>JBBPBX010072174.1:0-15501 GCA_038048925.1 Garcialebias charrua
ATAGTTAATTAATTATGGAATTTGCATTAAAATACCAACAGCTGCCTGAATTTCATGGTTAGAATACAATTACAATGTATGACACACTCCAATACATTTATCCGTCAAAGTATGCTTTTCAGTTTAAAACCGTTTTTAAGGTAAATTATTGTGAGAAATAATATACTCTGTTCATCTGTTTGTGGTAAACAAACTTAAAACAACATAAAAACCATAAAATAATCCATTCAGTCAAAATTAACAATGCAACTGAAAAACAAATACTGTAGCAGTATTTTATTTAAAACTTCAACCAGCAATGGTTGCCAGAAGCTCAGGGTTTAAACTGTTCATAGTGTGACACGTTGCAGTGAAAACTGATCCTTTATGATCAAATATCGTCAGCTGGGCTACACCAGAACATCAGTTTAAAATTACTCTGATGATTTATTTTTTTAAACAGTTAAACAACACAAGATGTTTTTGAGTTTATGTTCTAATCTTGTCAAGCTGCACCTCTGCAGCACGTTCTGATCAAATGCTCATGGACCATCAGGAGGATAAAGAGATTTAATGTTCATTGCTAAATATTATCTTAAAAGCTGGAATATCAAATTGGACTCATGCGTCGTTTAGTGTATCACTTTGCTTTTTGGAAAGAGACAAAAGGTTAAAGCTAATTGCTCAGCTTTATGTTTGTTGTTTTGCAGGTGATGCATATAACATAATCGGAGGATTTCGGTGGGGATTTATGGGGAAAATATAATATTAGTGATGTAGAATGTGAAAGGGGGAAAACATAGGGACAAATAGTAATGATTGAAATAAATGTAATCAGTAATGTCAAGTTTGACAGACCAGTTGAACATGAAGTAAAGAGGAAAAGATGTGATTCAGTGAAACAGAGCCAAGAAATCTGTTTGTGGATTTTATTATTATTATTATTATTATTATTATTATTATTATTATTATTATTATTATTATTATTATTATTATTATCATCATCATAATTATTATTTTGTTAATTAAATGATTAAACTAAAACTGAGGAAGCATCTCCACCCAGCTTTGAACGAAGAGAAACTTGTTTTTCTTTTCTTTCTGTACTTGTGCCTCTTCTTGTTTTTAGAGCTAAATTTGTCTTTTAACAAATATTTTCTGTTTTATAAACACACACATGTATAAAATTTCACCTTATAGGTGAAATTTTCCTTAAAAATAATTTCAGCCGTGGTCAGCCAGGATTTAAATAGTGGTTCCACATACCCATTAAAAATCACAATACTTTAAAGAGATGGCAATGATTTAAATAATGTCTGGGCAATAAAATATCAGACATCTGGAGAATCAGTTTACAAAATCAGATTATTTCACTCAGTCATAAACCGAATACTTTATACATGTTATTAAAATGTGTTTATGTCATAATAGTGTTTAGTAGGGTTTCTGGTAGGGTTTCTGGTCTTTGGCATCGGTGGGGCTCTGTTTTATCAACATTTGAAAAAGACATCAACAGCAATTTTGGCCATAGCAACGCTTCTGAGTCTGAAGGTTTGGTTCATGCTATGAGTACTCAAAATCAGCTGATTTACGAGATAAACCATAATGGCCATGTGGAAGGGTATTAAATGCATAACAGATTACAAAGGCAAAAACAAACAATGCCCCAGGGACCCATCTCTGCCTGATGCCCTCAATAAGTTTTATGCACGTTTTGATGATCCAAACAGACCAGCTAGCACCAGACTCACCTCATCACCAGATGAAGAGCATCTCAGGGTGTCCGCAGCAGAAGTGAGAGGCAGTCTCAGAAAGATTAATCCTCATAAAGCAACCGGACCAGACAACATCCCAGGGAAAGTTCTGAAGGAATGTGCGGACCAGCTCTGTGAGGTGCTGGCTGACATCTTCACCACCTCACTTGCACTGGAGTTAGTTCCCACCTGCCTGAAGACCGCGACCATCATCCCAGTCCCAAAGAGCTCCACAGTGACTGGTCTGAATGACTATAGACCGGTGGCCCTCACCCCGATAGTCGCTAAATGTTTTGAGAAACTGGTCATGTCCCACATCAAGGCAACCGTCAACATCAATGAGGACCCTCATCAATACGCATACCGTGAGAACCGATCAACAGAGGACGCCATTTCTTCCGTGGTCCACACTGCTCTCACCCACCTGGATCAGAAAGACTCATACGTGCGTCTGCTCTTTGTGGACTTCACATCTGCCTTCAACACCATGATCCCCCAAACTCTGATAGACAAACTATCTACACTTGGACTAAGCCCCTCTATTTGTAACTGGATACTAGACTTCTTAACAGACAGACCACAGTCCGTGAAGATCCACAACTTCTCCTCCTCCACCATAACCCTCAGCACTGGCTCTCCTCAGGGATGTGTGCTGAGCCCCCTTCTGTTCACTCTGCTCACATATGATTGTACAGCCACACTTCCAGGCTGTCATATTGTTAAGTTTGCAGATGATACAGCGGTGGTGGGATGCATCACAAACAATGATGAGTCCAGCTACAGACAGGAGGTGGAACACCTGGAGAGCTGGTGCAAAGAGAACAATCTTCACATGAATGTGAAGAAGACAAAGGAGATGATTGTGGACTTCAGAAGGAACAAACACACCCATGCCCCACTGAAAATAGGTGGGTCTGCAGTGGAAGTGGTCTCCAGCTACAAATACTTGGGTGTACACATGAATGATAACCTCAGCTGGAGCAACAACACCACCAGCCTGATCAAGAAAGGTCATCAGAGACTCTACTTCCTCAGACGGCTGAGACGAGCTGGTCTGAGCAGCCCAGTCCTCACCTCCTTCTACAGGTGTGCAGTGGAGAGCATCCTGTGCTCCAGCATCAACGTGTGGCATGGAGGCTGCACAGTTGAAGAGAGGAAAGCTCTACAGAGAGTGGTGAAGGCTGCACAGAAGTCTGTTGGAGTCAGTCTCCCCACCATCACAGACATTTACACCTCCAGATGCAGGAAAAGAGCCACCTGCATCATGAAAGACCTCACTCATCCAGCACACTCACTCTTTGCCCCACTCCCCTCAGGACGGAGGTTGAGGAGCATCAAGTGTAGAACCACTAGACTGAGGAACAGCTTCTACCCTGAGGCTGTTAGACTCATGAATAAATAAAAATAAAATAAAAAATAAACACTGCAAAATATCACATCATACTGATGCTGATCTGTTTTCTTGTTGCTGTATTCATCTGTGTTCATCTGTGACCATCTGCTCATACAAACTCATGTTCGTGCTGCTGTGTATTACTAGTTGATGCTTTTCTTAGTTAGCTGTGTATTACTAGTTGATGCTTTTCTTAGTTAGTTCTAGATGTTATTACTGTTTTTCTCTTTCATTTGTTGTTGGATGTAACTGGGACCTCGTGTACATAATCTCGTTTTCATCTCATGTACCACATGCGGTGCAAATGACAATAAAGACTCTCTGACTCTGACTCTGACTCTGATAAGATGGCAGCGATTTGTTAGAATCCTAGGCCACCTGTGGCTTCTAAGACTCGCCACCATGTTGGGATCGACCTTGAGGAAGGCTCATAACACGGATCAGTGGAGTGGACTACCCATTAATCTGGCCATTTTGAATTGGAAAAGTTCCAGCAGGACTCAAGGATGGCAAGGAAAAACAGTCTGCCTCAAGAAAATCAACAATTATGGCTTATCTGAATCTAAATACCCTGTTTGGCCTCGGATACGAGACGACTGTCAAATTTCTCCTGGGACATGGTGGGTAACTAGGGAAAAAGCTTTGTATATCGCAATCCCCATCCCCCCGAGAACTTCTGTGCAGGTTTATCAGAGCTGACGGCTGAACAGCAACATCAGGACTGTGGCCAATCTGAAAGTGCTTCATGGACAAATATCAACATCTTATTGTCAAATGCACATGTCGTGCTTATATACTTTGTATGTGCTTGCTGGTAGAGTTTTTTTGATGTCTCAAATTGTGTCCTGATAGGACAAGATGTGAAGAGATCCTTTTTGCAATGCCACTATTGATCCTTATGGCTCTTATCTTTTTCTATATAAAAGTATTCTGATAAAGAATAAGGGGCAACGCTATTATAACAGCAGCATCGTGCACTCAGCCCATCTTTCAGACGACTGTACGAACGTAATTTCACTGTATCCCGGTACAATGAATATAAAGCTTATTCTGATTCTTATTCTTCTGATTGTAAGATTAAAGAGCCTGATTTGAGGAGAAGTCAGTTTTGTTTGTGCCAAAAATACTCGGTTAGTGTTCAGGTCCAGCTTGGATTCGAGGTGACACCTCAGCATTGTTCACAGTCCAACAGAACAAGCAACAGGAAAATATTTTCTGTTTTCTTAATGTTATCACACCACTTTTCTGTCTTCTTAAAGAAAAAAGGCGAAGGATGAATTCAGATGTTTACTCCTCACAGCTGCAGATGTTTGCCTTACCTCCACTGACGTGTTCACCTTCATCTGTCAGGAAATATACAGAGACATCATGTTCAGGTTTTTACAACCTGTTGTTTACAGAAAGCCAAAGGCCCTGTTTACACGAAAATGATTTCCGGTGAAAATGGAAGAGTTTTGTTTTGTTTGTACTGTTCATTCACATGAAAATAGTGAAGGTTTTCTCTGACAACGGCAAAATTGGAGAATGGGTTCCAGAGTGCAATGGTTCAAAAACGTCCCGATGTCCATTGGCGTGCAAACAGAAAAAATAGATCCTTTCTTTCAGGGAATTCCTGGCTCATGTGTAGTATGACACAAAGCAAAGCGGCTTCTTACAATCCACAGAAGAAGAAACTATCGACAGTGGCGGATACCAGAGTATTGTTTGTGCTTTATAAATCTGTAAATCGTATTTCCACAGACTGATTTCAGTTTGGACATCACTTGGGCCTTTGTTATGGCAGTTTACTTGTGAGAGAAACATTAGAACATTTAGAACTATTTTTGTTGTTGTTGTTTTTTTGCATGCACGCTTAGTTTCAACTTTCAAAGAACATAGCACCAACTAGTGGCATGGTGAAGGAATTACATATTTTCCAAGTCTACCATTGCTGTCTAAACAGAGATTGTAATGTAAAAAAGTCTTCACGTAAATGTGTTAATGGGGGGGGTCCCGTTTTCATTGGACTGTTGTCGTGTAAACAGTGCCAAAATTTACAGAAATGCTACCAAACTTAATATACAATCAGACTGCAAAATAAATGTTTCATGCTATATTTTCAAACTAAGATCATACTGTACTGTTAAAAAAAAGAAGTTATAGCTAATTTGGCCAAACCTTGAAAAGGCTCAATGAGATAAACCTGTATAAATAAAGGTTGAATGAAAAAAGTACAATAGAACAAGCTCTCGTGTTATCGGTTAATGCTCAGAGTGCGTTGTGAATGACTCTCAACTACTACCACAACTAATTTTAACCTAATATCTGCCAAACTGATGGCACTGTAGCCATTTTCTGTTGACTTGAGCCCTTTTGTTCATTGTCTCACCCCGAGGCTCTTTAATTCTCCTTGGGTCTTGGTTGGTTTCCATAATGAGGCCACCCGAAACTTCTGCAACATTATTTTCTATTCAAGGCAAACACAGCAAAGCAATGCACAAATAAGGGAAATAAAGTCACAAAAAAAATCAACATCCTCCGCCATAGTTTCCAAAAGTGCTGTGGTCAAGTCCAGTCCACCTTCATTCATTCAGTGGATGAGATATTTTGCTAACATGAACACACCCTGGTCGACAAGAGATGCAAATTAATATTGCTCACGTTATTAATAAACCTCTTAGACTTATGAACATTATGCAAAGAATAGACTATTTGTTGATTTGTGACTTATTTATTTATTGGTGTTTATTGTCAGTGTGCAAAAATCACAATTGTTTCAGTGGCACACACAGCACCCACCGCATGACTGCTTTTCTGCAAGAGCAGTAACATTGAGACAGTCTGTTGCACTCAGTGAAAAGGAAAAGTACAAAGACGGCTGCAGTGTGTGTCAGACCAGACTGTCCTGCTTCATCCACATCAACCTGTACACATTTTCTTTCCTCTTGGCTGAATAGTGTATCCTTCACATTTATGCATATCTCTGGAGGGAAGTTGCTCCCCTTTATTGCTGGTACACAGATAGTGTTAATCACTGTTTTCTTATGACAGGTAAAAATGCCAGCTGTTTAAATGGATAGTCTGTCACCTGTCACCTTAGTCTTTCCTGCTTGCTCTTAACGAAGACGGACGCTTTTGCCTCCTGCTCCCCTCCTGCTTCTGCTCTTTGTCCTGTGAACCCTATCGGAGCCTGTTTTTATATAACTCTCTCTCTTGTAAATGAGTCCTCGAGGCTCAAATGGGAATAACCTGCCTAAATAAAGGTTGAATGAATTGTAAATTATGGATGTGGTCAGCTGGCCTCTCAATGCAATTGATAAAATTTTCTTGACAAGAAGACAAGGCGAAGGAGAGCCCTCTTGCCCTGAGGGGACACTAGCAGCTGGATCCACAATGGATTCCTGGGGGCAGTGGAAGATCGTGTGCCTGTCCGTATTGTCAGTTGGGGATGTCGAAGACGTGTACATAATTGGATTTATGATGACAGGTTTTCTGCTTTTTGGAGTTCATGGGTACCTGGCATATCGACAAATGTGAAAAATATCGGCAGCTCTTGTGGCCATTGTGAGGCTGCCTGGCTTGTGTGATGGGATGTGTCGTGTGGTGACCACTCAGACTCAAATACTGTATGAGCTGAGCCATAAGCTGGATGGGATTTCTGAGAATCGCAGGCCACTTGCAGCTCCTGAAACTCGCTGGTGAGAAGGAATCGACCTTGGAGAAGCTACAAGATCAGCCCGGTGGTGCTGACCACAAAATATGGCTGTTTTTGAGACGCCATTAAGATGTACCAGTAGAACTATTATGCCGGGTACCCACCAAACGCGTTTCGGGCGGCGGAAGCGGCCGGTTTACATTGAAAGTCAATGTGGAGACGCGTCGAATCGTGAAGCGGCGCGTTTTGAGCGTTTCAAGCGGCGCGGCAGCGCGCGGCAGTTCTTTTCCGCGCACGCGACGCGTCCAAAGCCGGCGAACGCTTTGAGCAGCCAAAGTTCAAATATTTGAACTTTCGCCGCTCGCCGCGTCGCAGCAACCAATCGGGAGAGCTCTGCTATGTGATGACGCAACGACAACGGGACTTTATTTGGACTTTTTAAACTTACCCCAACGAGCCTCCATGAAGAAACCAGCCTCCGGTAAGAAACTTGGCATTTTTACAGTTGCCGCTGTCCGCTCGAGCGTACGATCACCCCAAACATAAAAAAAAAACATTTTAATCTCAACAAAGACTTTCGGAGCTGCAGTTCGGCTCGTAGAAAACCCACTCAAGTAGTAACGAGGCTCACGTACTGCTGATTTCATCTGCTCAAAACAAAACAAACCCGACCGGAAAAGGAGCCAGACCTCCTCCCACTGCGCGTCATCAGACACGTCTTCAATGTGAACAGATTCTGGTGACAAGCAGACAAGAGGGTGCGTCAGGAGCGTTTCAACGCGTTCGGTAGGTACCCGGCATTAGGCAGACAGAAATCAAGCAGTCGGCCGACTCGACCTGACCCAAAATAACTTGCTATCTGAAAATGTCTCTCCCATGTCGGTCTTGAATTGGCCAACCATCCCAAACTCTCCTGGTTGTTATGTGAACAAGAAGCTCTTCCCCCCGTCCCCTACCCACCCCCTTCCTGAGGACATCAGTGGACCCGTGTCAGAGCTGAGCTGGCTGATAGACACTGCACCATCTCTTATTAGGATTATGGGGACTATCTGGCAGTGTCCACGGACAAACTCATTGCCTACGTCGGCCTTCCTTAAATAATGTCATCCATATGTTGCTATTTCTGTGCTGAGATTGTTTTTTTGTTTGTTTTTTGGCCACTTTCACACTGTGTCCCATCTAGGACACAGTGTGAGATATGATTTTTTTTACACCTCCTCTTCTCTTGTGGTTCTCGTTTCTTATCTAAACAAAAAAGGCAGCGCCTCCCGCGAGGTCGCAGCCTCAGATGCCTCCTTCTCTCCATGTCTGTTTGTTTGTGTTTTACTTGTACTGAAACGTAATTTTGTTGTGCTTTGGTGCACTGACAATAAAGCTGATTCTGATTCTATGAAGTGATGTTTTGACTAATAGTCCGTGCCTTATCTGCCAAGACATCAGTCATGGAGCACATTTGGAGAAAAAGGCCAAAGTCTTCAGCCAGCATAGGCAAGGGGAAGATTGTCATTTTTATTATTTTATTATTACTATTGTTTTTAACACAAGTATTCCTCAAAAACAGCAAGAAACCTGATACTGTATGTTCATGGACATTTTTAGAGTGAATCACACATGCTATAAATATAAAGTCAAATGTCATCTTTTTTTTACTTACAATATAACTTTAATTAACTCTGAATTTAATTCCCTTCATCTTTGTGCTCCACTTCAGTGCTAACTGTGGCCCATAACCTCTTTTTAAAAGCTTTCAGCATCCCCTATCCTCCCCCCAGCTTGTCTCAATGTGCCAGTCACGCTACACTCCTTGACCCTGCTCATCCCTTCAGCACGCTTCTCCACAAACGCAGCCCTGCATCCTCTTCATCCTCTTCATCGCCACTCAAGCTGCTCACATCTCTGTTCACCAGAACTATTAATGTCAGAGTTTCCTGTGTTTTCTCCTCTCACAGTGTCCACTAGAAGCAGCTTGTGTTTTTCATTCCAGCCAGTGGTGACTAATTAAATCCTTTTTCCTGCTCAAATCGCTGCTACTTGATTAAGACTCTGCTGCTAATTAAATGACCATCTCTTTGCGTGACATGATCTTCCCTTGTTTCACGCCTCCCGCTCATTCATAAACACACAAGCAAATTTAAGAATTTCAGTTTCATACGCTATTTCATTTGATCACACCATCGGTTGGTTTTCTAACTATCTTTCCAATCGGAGGCAATGTGTTCAACATAATGGTACTTCTTCCAGCTATTTAACAGTTAAAAATGGTGTACCACAAGGCTCAGTTTTAGGACCCACTCTCTTTACAATCTACATAGCTAATGTAGGTCACTGCATCCCTGATGCATCCTTACATTTCTATGCTGATGATACAGTTGTTTACTGCCGAGCTAAAACAGTAGCTAAGGCTTTCCAGTTACTGCAATCCGCTTTTGACATCATCCAGTCAGATTTGTTCCGTCTCAAACTTGTCCTAAATGCTGATAAAACAAAAGGGATGTTTTTTTCAAATAGGAAGGCGGTTCCAGCAGATCCTCCTCTGATTTTATCTTCAAATGGTGTCCCTATTGAGTTTGTTGATTCCTATAAATATCTGGGTATCCTGATTGATTCACATCTCTCTTTTAAACTCCACGTGGAAAACCTAGTGAAGAAACTGAAAGTTAAACTGGGTTTCTTTTTCAGAAACAGATCATGTCTATCACTGAATGTCAGGAAACGCCTTGTGTCTGTGACTTTCCTTCCCTCCATTGATTACGGTGACATTCTCTACATGAATGCTCCTACAAGCACCCTGCGGATGTTGGATGTTGTCTATCATGGTGCACTAAGATTCATAACTGGTTGTGATTATCGTACCCACCACTGCACCCTGTATTCACTGGTTAACTGGACATCATTAACCTCACGCAGACTCTTCCACTGGTACATTTTCATCTTTAAATCACTTCTTGGTCTGCTGCCCTCATACATCTCCTCCTACATGTCTTTGCGTGAGTGCAGCTACAGCGTGCGCTCTCAGGACATGATTACCTGCAGTGTTCCGTCAGTGAGGACTGAACTTGGAAAAAGGGCCTTCTCCTACTCCGCTCCTGCTTCATGGAATATCTTACAAAAAGATCTGAAGCTCTCGACCTTGACTTCTCTAAATGGTTTTCAGAATCTGTTGGAATCCTGGCAAAAACCAATGCAGATTTGTTCCTGTCTTTGATTTTATACGTCTACCTTATAATGTTTTGCTAGTTTTTTGATACTTTGTTAAAAAAAAAAAAAAAAAACTTTCTTTTGTTTTTTTTCTCTCTTTTGTTTTCTATTGTTTATTGTTTGTTTGTTTATTGTTTAAGGAAATTCTACCACTGCTGTTCATTGTTCTTTAGTTTTAGCAGGTCGCTTTCGTAAATGAGCCCATGAGGTTCAAAAGATTTACCTGACTAAATAAAGGTTGAATGAATGAAAATTTCAAGTTGTTCATAGTTGAATTTCTCTTTTTATTGTTTGTTTGTTCATCAGTTTCCCCCGTCTTTGTTCTGAATGGCCTGCTGTATGTTTTTCTCAGTTACACATACACAGCCTGAGGGGTTGAACGGATCTTACTTTGTATTTCATTATCTGGTCGACTCGTATTTGTAAAGAGATACTGTACAGTCCTCAGAGGTCAGCGGCTCTTCTTGCCAACACAAATGATGATCTTGTCATAACTGTGAGGCATTTTTACCCAGTTTGAAGTGTGTTAAAAACATTTTAATTAGCAGTTTTTGCCGTCTCACTCAGTGACCCTAAGGCAAGAGTCTAAAGAGTCTGTCTCATCCTATTTTCCCTATACTATCTAATATCTGGTGGCATTTTTGGAATAGAAAAAACATGATGTGATGATAATATTGTATGTTTGTTTTTTTAGCTTCTCTGACATTTGCAAAATTGCATGTGATTAAAGATGCTAGTCCTCTTTTCAAATGAGATATTGTGGTTTCTTCTGCTGCAGACAAACTCTGAAAGCTGCAGGATTGTCTTTTAGCCACTAGCAAGCAGCATTTGGCTCAACAGATAATTGTTCTTCTACCCAGGTACTTAACCAGAGCACGTTCCTGAGCCCAGTTTGAATCCCTGTGAAGTGTTTGGACCACAGTTCTGTGTCAGTGGCTCAGAGGAAGAGAATTGATGGCAGCTACATGTTCCGTAATGCACTAATGTAGTTCATAAACATCGACCGCAGAGCTGAAATGGCAAATATAAATCCTAAAGGAGCATCCTGGTGATGTGGGGTCTGGGGTGGATGATGGGGAGATGAAAAGCATCAGCCAACAACAGGAAACAGATCAAACTGCTGGTACTCACCTAAAAACTCCAAGCTACAAGAGTCAGATTACAGCATGTGAGTAGAATAGAATAGAATAGAATAGAGTAGAATAGTTCTGTGCATACAGAACACAGCTGGATGACTTTTGATCTACTGGTTTCCAATATACACTGTAAAAGCTAACTTGTTTAAATGCAGAAGTATAAATTTCATGTACTAAAACATCTGCTCCCATCATTCTCTATTATCTTAAACAAAAGGCCCCGGTTATTTAACGTGTTACTTTGGTTGGTTTTGTTGCGTAAATGATTGAACTTTTGGTTTTTTTTTGTTTGAGCTGACAAATCAGTTTCAGCTCGTTTAAAGTTAAAAGTTGTATAATTTATATTTCATCTAAGGTGAATTGGTTAATTTTGTGTGTGAGAGAGTGAATGGTTGTTTGTCTCTATGTGTCTCTGGGATGGACTTGCGACCTGTCCAGGGTGTACCCCACTTCTCTCACAGTGATGGCTGGAGATGGGCACCAGTGACCCCCCGCAACCTGAAAAAGAAGAAGTGGGTAAAGATAATGGATGGATGGATGGTTGGATGGTTAATTGTTTAAGATAACTGACAGAATCTGCATCTATTTTAACTTACCCGTATTTTCCGGTGTATAGGTCGCAACTTTTTATGGTTTTTTCAAGGCCTGCGACCTATACTCAGGTGCGACCTATATATGGCTTGTTATCACTTTCGGTGAAACAAATTTTTAAATCCAGCTCATTTCACAATTACGTTCATTTATTAAGGAAAAGTTCAGCTCAGACACATATTTGCTATAATTTTTATCAAACAAATAATTGTTTTTAAGTGTTAATCTTCTTAAAAGCCTTGCTGTGCGCTCCTGTGGCAGACATTTGCAGCAGAGCTAAACGTAGGTGCGACCTATACACCGGTGCGACCTATCTAGGGATTTTTCCAATCTATTGGTGATAATTGGACAATGCGACCTATACACAGGTGCGACCTATACACCAGAAAATACTGTAATAACAAGTATTTGAGTTATATGAAAGTCACCGGATCGAATCCCGGCCGGGGGGCTTTCTGGGTGGAGTTTGCATGTTCTCGCTGTGCATGCGTGTTTTTTTTTTCCCGGGTACTATACTCCGAATTATTTCCCCACAGACCAAAAACATGCAGGTTGATTGGTAACTCTAAATTGTCCCTGAGTGCAGGTGAGAGTGTCCCTGTGATGGACATGAGACAAGTCCAGGCTGTACCCTACCCCTCGCACAGTGACTGCTGGATGTGGTCATCAGAGAACCCCACAATCCGGAAAGGAAGAATAAAAATAATAGATGAATAAGCAACATTACTATGAATTTGAAAACTTTGCACAGGACTCAATATAGAGGAAGAACATCAAACTTTAGAACATGACTTCTTTATTTTTATTTGTGACCCCTTCATTGGTCTGCGCTGGTCACTGGCAACCTGTTCAGGGTGTTCCTCACCTTTCGTTCAATGACCACTGGAGAAAGGTACCTACTCCCCTGCAATGCTGCACAAAGCAGGTAAATAAAATGGATGGACACTGGCCATAACTCTTTGACATGGCATGCGGCAAATCAGCAATACTTCTCAACTCCTATTTTCAAGCATCACCACTACTGAAAAATAATTACATTTTTATACCCACTCATTCTCTAACTAGACTTTCAGTCTCCAATGCTTTGTCTGATATAGCCAATTTCTTTTGTCCATGTTTTTGCTCAGAAGATGAATTTATTGCTTAGAAAATTGGGTTTAATTGCATACACAAATACGTACAGTAAACTCCCTCCCTGACCACCTGAGAGCTCCACAGTCACTGGTTGGCTTTAAACAAGGCTTAAATACCTTTCTTTTTAAGCGAGCCTATACTCTGCCTCCACATGATTTATCTTTGATCTTAGTTGATATTATCATTGTTTTTAATTGATTTTATTATTGATTTTTGTTGTTTTATCATTGATTTTACTTGATTTTATCACTTGTTTTTATTTAATCTTTGATTTTAGTTGGACTTTGTAGCACTTTGAGATTTTTGTTAATGAAAAGTGCGTTATAAATTAAATTCATTATTATTATTATAAATGTTTTATTTCTGAACAGTGCCTGTAACTTGACTGCTTTAAAAAAAAAATACAGTAAACTACCAGGCAGTCATTGATCACTAGCTTCATCTTCCTCCTGCACACCACAGACATACGCTGCAGGCTGCACCCTGCACCCTTGAGCTTGTGCTGTTCTCTTTATCACATTTCCCCCCTCCCTAGGGGCACAACGGGGAGGGGAGGATAGAATGAGAGAATGGGACCCCAGGGAATCAGTGAAACCAAAGTTTTATTGGCCCACTGACCTGGTCGGTAATATCATTGGTCAGATTTTATTGAACCTTTATTCATACCCACCCCACAAGAGAGACGTGTATTGAGCTATGTGTGTGCCCCAGTGTGACGAGGCTAAATGTTTTGGCAACATTTATTATTATTTTACTAACCTTTATTTAACCAGTCAAGTCCCATTGAGATCACAGATCTCTTTTGCAAGGGAGGCCTGGACCTGAAGGCAGCCTAACATGCATGAAGCACGTTAGCCCATTAAATAAATAAAAAATTGTATCCATAAATTAGCCTAAGCATTGGATAAGCTGCAGTGTTCAAAATGTGTGAAAAAAATAGCAGCTTATAATCTGGAAAATTGCGGTAAACCCGCCAACTAATTCACTTAGATTTGACATTTCATCCTGCCTTTTCAGTAGTTGAAACATTTGAACCAGTAATTTAGTTTTAACTAAATATCACTTAAAGTTTGTTAAGTGATCTAAAATAAAAATGATGAAATAACCAACAAGAAATATTTGATTCTACTATGTTTATTTTTTTTGCATCGGTGTTGTATTTAAGAAATGATTCCTTTTAATAAATACATTTATTAATGCTATCATTTTAATAATTTCTTCATTTTTTTGTGTGTGTGGGCAAGAGACAAAACCTTTACAAAACTGAATTCTTAAATTTTGATCAAATAAAAACTTTTATTTTTTTATGTGCAATAAGCAAGAAATAAAATAAACCGTCATTGTAGTGAGCGTTTCTGTGTGTGAACTGTGTGTTCTCACACGGTGAAGGCACACACATATTGGACATTTATGTGGTTTGTCTTGCAAAGAAGATGAAATGCTTATTGATTTCTGACTGCAGCCTGAAAACGGCCTTCTGTTCTGCCGGTCCCGCAGATGACAAAAGTCCCAGGTCCTCTGTTCATTACTGACCTTCGTCATCGCTCTCATCCTCTATCCAATGTCAGTTATCTTCTATCTCCCTTTTTCTCCACACCCATCAAGTTTCATTTCTGTGGTCACACTTCATCCACTCTTCAGACCATAGAACATCAGCAGCTCTTTGCCTCTGAAAAATGAGACACTTTGCAGGGGCGCCATCTTTGGTGAGAGACGGCTTTAACTGGGACACCACTGCTGGCTCTGCAGTTCAAAGACAGGAAGGTAGGTGGGTAGGTCCATCTATAAATACTTTTTAAAGTTGTTGACTGAGGTTGGATTCAGGATGAGTCTGAAGTTAAAGTGTTACTTCAGATCTTTTGAAGTAGGGTTCTGTGGAAAGGTTATGAACAAATATTATCTTACCTGTTGTAAATAGCTTTTTGAACTACTTCTGTTTGGAGGAATATAATATGGCCACACTAATAATGAATCTTCAGAGAGACCAATAGAATTACTGCCATTTTAAAATACTTTCAACATAAAACAAGTTCATGCAGACACTTAAGGTCATCATACTCCAACACTCAGAGTTTGGTCAGACAGGAAAAGGACAGGAGAAAAGAAAGAGCTTTCTAGGCGTTGACGTTTCAGACATTTTAAGGGTTAAAGATGTATTTATGAGTAATCAGTATCTTACGTGTAGCAGACTCAGGCTCATTCACAAGAAGCTTTAGTCCAGGACTGAAACATGTTTTGATCACCTCCGTCCATTCAGAAGACACCTACGGCTGCTTTGCTAAAAAAAAATAAGTGCAACTCCACTCGGCTCTCTTCTCGGTTTGTCTCAAGTGATTTTCCACTGTGACTTGTTTCCCTGCTCTGTGTGCAAAGTCATAATTTCTTGTGGCGCCGTCCGTCAACACGATGAGGAAGAGCTGGTTCAGATGTAGTTTGCAGTTTTTGCTGAATGGGTCATCCAGTGACGTAGCTCTGCTGGCCAAACAATGGCTGCTGTTTGTTTACATCAAAATCGGCCCCTCGGAGCAGTTTGGTGGGTACAGACAGTGGGGAGGCCTTTAACTGGTGCTGTATGAAGCCCATGAGAGTCGAGACAGGGGCAAAGCACCATAAGACGACGAGGACAGTGAAAGACAGCCCACCTCTGGTGTGCCTCTGTTTCAGAGTGAAGGAACAGTGCTG
>JBBPBX010072175.1:0-18131 GCA_038048925.1 Garcialebias charrua
TTCCCGGGGACAGACTCATATTCAATACTGCTCTGTCATCAAGAGGAAGAGGAGGAACTGAAGTGAAAAATCTTTGACTCAACCCCCTCCCTGCCCTTTAATGTACAGTATTATACATCAGCACAATAGAAATACAGAAATGATCAACATTGTGACGGCTTTACTTACAGGACAGATAGTTGGACTGCATTTTATACAACAATATTTCAAAGTATGGGGAGGAAATGCATGTTCTTTAACTCTCCACCTCCTCTTACTTACACAAATAGTTCCTCTGCCCATTCTTTAAATTCTTCTGTTCATTATTACAACTGTTGTTATTTATTACAACTGTTGTTATTTATTACAACTGTTGTTATTTATTACAACTGTTGTTTTTTAATACAACTGTTGTTCTTTAATACAACTGTTCATTATTGTGTGAATGCCAACAAGGCATTCACACTATAGAGATTGTGTTTATATTTATTATTATTCTTTATAGATGTATAGAGATTGTGTTTATATTTGTGTGAATGCCAACAAGGCATTCACACTATAGAGATTGTGTTTATATTTGTGTGAATGCCAACAAGGCATTCACACTATAGAGATTGTGTTTATATTAATATTATTGTGTGAATGCCAACAAGGCATTCACACTATAGAGATTGTGTTTATATTTATTGTGTGAATGCCAACAAGGCATTCACACTATAGAGATTGTGTTTATATTTATTGTGTGAATGCCAACAAGGCATTCACACTATAGAGATTGTGTTTATATTTGTGTGAATGCCAACAAGGCATTCACACTATAGAGATTGTGTTTATATTTATAGTTACTATCTTCATTCCGTACGTTTTTTGGCATGTAACTACTCGTACAGTTTTGGTGCGATTTCAACAATTCATATATCAAAATGTTCAGCTCATTTAGGACAATCCGGCTATGACTTTTGGTAATGCTGCAACTTTAGCTTTTTGAGATATTCAGCCTTTTCGGCCATCTTTTTCCCATTGAAAATGAATGGAGCTAAAATGAAATGGCCGTTTGGAGGCTTTATCATATCCTAAATCTTACCAAATTTGGCAGACTCATCACTCAGACATGGGGGAGTAAAAAAATATCAAAACCTCACGTTTTCATATATTATGAAGGGGCGTGGCCTGGCCTCAAAGTTAGGCATCTCGCCATGAAAAACGAAACACTTATAGCACCTACACGAAAACCGTCTAATACATCAAACCTTCAGTGATTGACCCACATCCCGTCCCCTGCAATACTGAATGGTCAAATCATGACATTATTTAAGCCCCGCCCCCTCACAACAGGAAGTGTACAGTTGTACATTGAACGTCCCGATCGGACACCTGTTACCTAATCAGCGTGACGGTCTGTCCAGTGACCGAAGACATGTTGCTGTAACAAGCTTTCCAACACTGACCGTTTTGGGTGGAGCATGTGGGCGTGGCAATGTGGCGAATCAGACGTAACGCCATCGCAAACGAAACACTAATAGCACCAACACGAAAACCGTCTAATACATCAAACCTTCAGTGATTGACCCACATCCGGTCCCCTGCAATACTGAATGGTCAAATCATGACATTAATTAAGCCACGCCCCCTCACAACAGGAAGTGTACAGTTGTACATTGAACGTCCCGATCGGACACCTGTTACCTAATCAGCGTGACGGTCTGTCCAGTGACCGAAGACATGTTGCTGTAACAAGCTTTCCACGACTGGTTGTTTTGGGTGGAGCATGTGGGCGTGGCGATGTGGCGAATCAGACGTAACGCCGTCACAATACGTTTGGCCTTTTGGGAGCTTTATCATATCCCAAAACTCACCAAATTTGGCAGACTCGTCAGGACTGGTGAAAAATTACATATTTTGGGGGCGTGGCCAAAATTTCAAAAGAAACGGCTCAAGAGCGCCACCTAGAAAATTTCAAACTACCCTCCGCATTGGCCTTAGTTTCACGTAGGATCATGAAATTTGGTACGCTTGTCCAATTCACCAAGACGCACAGAAAACCCTCTGGCGTCAACGTTGTACGATAAATGGGAAGGCGGCCATTTTGGAATGTGGACCAAATTGAGTGCACGCATTGGGTGCCGAACGGGTACGGGAAAGGCACGAGAGTGTTTCGGGATGGACCAGCTCGACTTCCCGCGGTCGCCACGAGAAGGGCGGAGCGGCGCTAAGGCATTCACACGTGCATTTTCGCAGGAAATGCGGTTTTTCTAGTTGTGTGAATGCCAACAAGGCATTCACACTATAGAGATTGTGTTTATATTTATTCTTCCTACATGTTACTATCTTCCATCCGTACGTTTTTTGGCATCCTACTCCTCCTAGAGTATTTGTGCCATTTCAACGATTCATATATCAAAATGTTCAGCTCGCTCAGGACAATCCAGCTATGACTTTTGGTAATGCTGCAACTTTAGCTTTTTGAGATATCTAGCCTTTTCGGCCATTTTTTTCCCATTGAAAATGAATGGAGCTAAAATGAAATGGCCTTTTGGGGGCTTTATCATATCCTAAATCTCACCAAATTTGGCAGACTCATCACTTAGACATGGGGGAGTAATAAATGATCAACACCTCGCGTTTTCATATATGCTGAAGGGGCGTGGCCTGGCCTCAAGGTTAGGCATCTCGCCATGAAAAACGAAACACTAATAGCACCTACACGAAAACCGTCTAATACATCAAACCTTCAGTGATTGACCCACAACCGGTCCCCTACAATACTGAATGGTCAAATCATGACATTAATTAAGCCACGCCCCCTCACAACAGGAAGTGTACAGTTATACATTGAACGTCCCGATCGGACACCTGTTACCTAATCAGCGGGACGGTCTGTCCAGTGACCGAAGACATGTTGCTGTAACAAGCTTTCCAACACTGACCGTTTTGGGTGGAGCATGTGGGCGTGGCGATGTGGCGAATCAGCCGTCACGCCGTCACAAACGAAACACTAATAGCACCTACACGAAAACAGTCTAATACATCAAACCTTCAGTGATTGACCCACATCCGGTCCCCTGCAATACTGAATGGTCAAATCATGACAATAATTAAGCCACGCCCCCTCACAACAGGAAGTGTACAGTTGTACATTGAACGTCCCGATCGGACACCTGTTACCTAATCAGCGTGACGGTCTGTCCAGTGACCGAAGACATGTTGCTGTAACAAGCTTTCCAACACTGACCGTTTTGGGTGGAGCATGTGGGCGTGGCGATGTGGCGAATCAGCCGTCACGCCGTCACAAACGAAACACTAATAGCACCTACACGAAAACAGTCTAATACATCAAACCTTCAGTGATTGACCCACATCTGGTCCCCTGCAATACTGAATGGTCAAATCATGACATTAATTAAGCCACGCCCCCTCACAACAGGAAGTGTACAAACGCCGTCACAAACGAAACACTAATAGCACCTACACGAAAACAGTCTAATACATCAAACCTTCAGTGATATACCCACATCCGGTCCCCTGCAATACTGAATGGTCAAATCTTGACAATAATTAAGCCACGCCCCCTCACAACAGGAAGTGTACAGTTGTACATTGAACATCCCGATCGGACACCTGTTACCTAATCAGCGTGACGGTCTGTCCAGTGACCGAAGACATGTTGCTGTAACAAGCTTTCCAACACTGACCGTTTTGGGTGGAGCATGTGGGCGTGGCGATGTGGCGAATCAGACGTAACGCCGTCACAATACGTTTGGCCTTTTGGGAGCTTTATCATATCCCAAAACTCACCAAATTTGGCAGACTCGTCAGGACTGGTGAAAAATTACATATTTTGGGGGCGTGGCCAAAATTGCAACAGAAAGGGCTCAAGAGCGCCACCTAGAAAATTTCAAACTACCCTCCGCATTGGCCTTAGTTTCACGTAGGATCATGAAATTTGGTACACTTGTCCAATTCACCAAGACGCACAGAAAACCCTCTGGCGTCAACGTTGTACGATAAATGGGAAGGCGGCCATTTTGGAATGTGGACCAAATTGAGTGCACGCACTAGGTGCCGAACGGGTACGGGAAAGGCACGAGAGTGTTTCGGGGTGGACCAGCTCGACTTCCCGCGGTCGCCGCGAGAAGGGCGGAGCGGCGCTAAGGCATTCACACGTGCATTTTCGTAGGAAATGCGGTTTTTCTAGTGTTACAATTACATCTGTTACTATCCTGATTCCGTACGTTTTTTGGCACGCTACTCCTCCTACAGTTTTTGTGCTATTTCAACAATTCATATATCAAAATGTTCAGCTCATTTAGGACATGATGGCTATGACTTTTGGTATTGGTGCAACTTTAGCTTTTTGAAATATTCAGCCTTTTCGGCCATTTTTTTCCCATTGAAAATGAATGGAGCTCAAATGAACTCAATGAGCTCATTTTGCATCCTTGATATCTTTGGAACTCATTACAATATTTCACTACTCCTTTCACATTTTGGACCAACTCAGCTTCCTTCAGCTACCTTGTACATTAAAAAAAAATCGGCTACTTTCAGCTACTTTCAGCTGTTTCTTCAACGACTTTGCAATCTTTTCAGCTTAATGCAGCTTACTTCAACATTGTTGTACTTCTACTGACTTATTTATGCTAATTTCAGATTATTTTGCTCCTTTCAGCTAATTTTTGAAAGATTAAGATATTTTTGCTATTTTAGCTACTATTTAGCTGTTTATGCAAATTTCAGCTTTTTCAACAATTTTTTTTTTATCAATCCAACTTTTTTCAGCCTAATTCAGCAAAACCATGTTCTACCAACTTCCTTCTGGTAATTTAAGATTATTTCTGCTTGTTTTAGCTGTTGTTCAGCTGTTTTTGACCAATTTCAGCTGATGGCTGCCAACGCTACTTTCAAATGGCTTTAACTCGACCATCGTTATACATAGAGAGCTGAAATTTGGTGAGGTTGTAGCTGAGGACATTGTCTATCATGCTTTAGGTGAAGCGGCCATTTTGATTGAACATGCAAGTTGGGTGAAGCGGCCATTTTGGCATTCACACATGCATTTTCTCAGGAAATGCAATCTAGTTATTATAGTTACTATCTTCCGTCCGTACGTTTTTTGGCACGCTACTCCTCCTAGAGTATTTGTGCCATTTCAACGATTCATATATCAAAATGTTCAGCTCGTTCAGGACAATCCAGCTATGACATTTGGTAATGCTGCAAGTTGCGCTTTTTGAAATATTAAGCCTTTTCGGCCATTTTTTTCCCATTGAAAATGAATGGAGCTAAAATGAAATGGTCTTTTGGGGGCTTTATCATACCCTAAAACTCACCAAATTTGGCAGACTCATCACTCAGACATGCAGGAGTAACAAATGATCAAAACCTCGCATTTTCATATATGCTGAAGGGGCGTGGCCTGGCCTCAAAGTTAGGCATCTCGCCATGAAAAACGAAACACTAATAGCACCTACACGAAAACCGTCTAATACATCAAACCTTCAGTGATTGACCCACAACCACTCCCCTGCAATACTGAATGGTCAAATCATGACATTAATTAAGCCACGCCCCCTCACAACAGGAAGTGTACAGTTATACATTGAACGTCCCGATCGGACACCTGTTACCTAATCAGCGGGACGGTCTGTCCAGTGACCGAAGACATGTTGCTGTAACAAGCTTTCCAACACTGACCGTTTTGGGTGGAGCATGTGGGCGTGGCGATGTGGCGAATCAGCCGTCACGCCGTCACAAACGAAACACTAATAGCACCTACACGAAAACAGTCTAATACATCAAACCTTCAGTGATTGACCCACATCCGGTCCCCTGCAATACTGAATGGTCAAATCATGACAATAATTAAGCCACGCCCCCTCACAACAGGAAGTGTACAGTTGTACATTGAACATCCCGATCGGACACCTGTTACCTAATCAGCGTGACGGTCTGTCCAGTGACCGAAGACATGTTGCTGTAACAAGCTTTCCACGACTGGTTGTTTTGGGTGGAGCATGTGGGCGTGGCGATGTGGCGAATCAGACGTAACGCCGTCACAATACGTTTGGCCTTTTGGGAGCTTTATCATATCCCAAAACTCACCAAATTTGGCAGACTCGTCAGGACTGGTGAAAAATTACATATTTTGGGGGCGTGGCCAAAATTGCAACAGAAAGGGCTCAAGAGCGCCACCTAGAATATTTCAAACTACCCTCCGCATTGGCCTTAGTTTCACGTAGGATCATGAAATTTGGTACACTTGTCCAATTCACCAAGACGCACAGAAAACCCTCTGGCGTCAACGTTGTACGATAAATGGGAAGGCGGCCATTTTGGAATGTGGACCAAATTGAGTGCACGCACTAGGTGCCGAACGGGTACGGGAAAGGCACGAGAGTGTTTCGGGGTGGACCAGCTCGACTTCCCGCGGTCGCCGCGAGAAGGGCGGAGCGGCGCTAAGGCATTCACACGTGCATTTTCGTAGGAAATGCGGTTTTTCTAGTTATTCTTATATGTTACTATCTTCCGTCCGTACGTTTTTTGGCGTCCTACTCCTCCTACAGTTTTCGTGCCATTTCAACATATCATATATCAAAATGTTCAGCTCGTTCAGGACAATCCAGCAATGACTTTTGGTAATGGTGCAACTTTAGCTTTTTGAGATATTTAGCCTTTTCGGCCATTTTTTTCCCATTGAAAATGAATGGAGCTAAAATGAAATGGCCTTTTGGGGGCTTTATCGTATCCTAAAACTCACCAAATTTGGCAGACTCATCATTCAGACATGGGGGAGTAAATATTTATCAAAACCTCGCATTTTCATATATGCTGAAGGGGCGTGGCCTGGCCTCAAAGTTAGGTATCTCGCCATGAAAAACGAAACACTAATAGCACCTACACGAAAACTGTCTAATACATCAAACCTTCAGTGATTGACCCACAACCGGTCCCCTACAATACTGAATGGTCAAATCATGACATTAATTAAGCCACGCCCCCTCACAACAGGAAGTGTACAGTTGTACATTGAAGGTCCCGATCGGACACCTGTTGACTAATCAGCATGACGGTCTGTCCAGTGACCAAAGACATGTTGCTGTAATAAGCTTTCCAACACTGACCGTTTTGGGTGGAGCATGTGGGCGTGGCGACGTGGCGAATCAGACGTAACGCCGTCACAAACGAAACACTAATAGCACCTACACGAAAACTGTCTAATACATCAAACCTTCAGTGATTGACCCACATCCGGTCCCTTGCAATACTGAATGGTCAAATCATGACATTAATTAAGCCACGCCCCCTCACAACAGGAAGTGTACAGTTGTACATTGAACGTCCCGATCGGACACCTGTTACCTAATCAGCGTGACGGTGTGTCCAGTGACCGAAGACATGTTGGTGTAACAAGCTTTCCAACACTGACCGTTTTGGGTGGAGCATGTGGGCGTGGCGATGTGGCGAATCAGACGTAACGCCGTCACAATACGTTTGGCCTTTTGGGAGCTTTATCATATCCCAAAACTCACCAAATTTGGCAGACTCGTCAGGACTGGTGAAAAATTACATATTTTGGGGGCGTGGCCAAAATTGCAACAGAAACGGCTCAAGAGCGCCACCTAGAATATTTCAAACTACCCTCCGCATTGGCCTTAGTTTCACGTAGGATCATGAAATTTTGTACACTTCCCCGATTCACCAAGACGCACAGAAAACCCTCTGGCACCAACGTTGTACGATGAAAGGAAAGGCGACCTTTTCGGCCATTTTTATCCCATTGAAAATGAATGGCGCTAAAATGAAATGGCATTTTGGGGGCTTTGTCATATCCCAAAACTCACCAAAATTGGCAGACTCGTCAGGACTGGTGAACGATTACATATTTTGGGGACGTGGCCAAAATTTCAAAAGAAACGGCTCAAGAGCGCCACCTAGAATGGAGCTAAAATGAAATGGCCTTTTGGGGGCTTTATCGTATCCTAAAACTCACCAAATTTGGCAGACTCATCATTCAGACATGGGGGAGTAAATATTTATCAAAACCTCGCATTTTCATATATGCTGAAGGGGCGTGGCCTGGCCTCAAAGTTAGGCATCTCGCCATGAAAAACGAAACACTAATAGCACCTACACGAAAACTGTCTAATACATCAAACCTTCAGTGATTGACCCACAACCGGTCCCCTACAATACTGAATGGTCAAATCATGACATTAATTAAGCCACGCCCCCTCACAACAGGAAGTGTACAGTTGTACATTGAAGGTCCCGATCGGACACCTGTTGACTAATCAGCATGACGGTCTGTCCAGTGACCAAAGACATGTTGCTGTAATAAGCTTTCCAACACTGACCGTTTTGGGTGGAGCATGTGGGCGTGGCGACGTGGCGAATCAGACGTAACGCCGTCACAAACGAAACACTAATAGCACCTACACGAAAACTGTCTAATACATCAAACCTTCAGTGATTGACCCACATCCGGTCCCTTGCAATACTGAATGGTCAAATCATGACATTAATTAAGCCACGCCCCCTCACAACAGGAAGTGTACAGTTGTACATTGAACGTCCCGATCGGACACCTGTTACCTAATCAGCGTGACGGTGTGTCCAGTGACCGAAGACATGTTGGTGTAACAAGCTTTCCAACACTGACCGTTTTGGGTGGAGCATGTGGGCGTGGTTATGTGGCGAATCAGACGTAACGCCGTCACAATACGTTTGGCCTTTTGGGAGCTTTATCATATCCCAAAACTCACCAAATTTGGCAGACTCGTCAGGACTGGTGAAAAATTACATATTTTGGGGGCGTGGCCAAAATTGCAACAGAAACGGCTCAAGAGCGCCACCTAGAATATTTCAAACTACCCTCCGCATTGGCCTTAGTTTCACGTAGGATCATGAAATTTTGTACACTTCCCCGATTCACCAAGACGCACAGAAAACCCTCTGGCACCAACGTTGTACGATGAAAGGAAAGGCGACCTTTTCGGCCATTTTTATCCCATTGAAAATGAATGGCGCTAAAATGAAATGGCATTTTGGGGGCTTTGTCATATCCCAAAACTCACCAAAATTGGCAGACTCGTCAGGACTGGTGAACGATTACATATTTTGGGGACGTGGCCAAAATTTCAAAAGAAACGGCTCAAGAGCGCCACCTAGAATGGAGCTAAAATGAAATGGCCTTTTGGGGGCTTTATCGTATCCTAAAACTCACCAAATTTGGCAGACTCATCATTCAGACATGGGGGAGTAAATATTTATCAAAACCTCGCATTTTCATATATGCTGAAGGGGCGTGGCCTGGCCTCAAAGTTAGGCATCTCGCCATGAAAAACGAAACACTAATAGCACCTACACGAAAACTGTCTAATACATCAAACCTTCAGTGATTGACCCACAACCGGTCCCCTACAATACTGAATGGTCAAATCATGACATTAATTAAGCCACGCCCCCTCACAACAGGAAGTGTACAGTTATACATTGAACGTCCCGATCGGACACCTGTTACCTAATCAGCGGGACGGTCTGTCCAGTGACCGAAGACATGTTGCTGTAACAAGCTTTCCAACACTGACCGTTTTGGGTGGAGCATGTGGGCGTGGCGATGTGGCGAATCAGCCGTCACGCCGTCACAAACGAAACACTAATAGCACCTACACGAAAACAGTCTAATACATCAAACCTTCAGTGATTGACCCACATCCGGTCCCCTGCAATACTGAATGGTCAAATCATGACATTAATTAAGCCACGCCCCCTCACAACAGGAAGTGTACAGTTGTACATTGAACGTCCCGATCGGACACCTGTTACCTAATCAGCGTGACGGTCTGTCCAGTGACCGAAGACATGTTGCTGTAACAAGCTTTCCAACACTGACCGTTTTGGGTGGAGCATGTGGGCGTGGCGATGTGGCGAATCAGACGTAACGCCGTCACAATACGTTTGGCCTTTTGGGAGCTTTATCATATCCCAAAACTCACCAAATTTGGCAGACTCGTCAGGACTGGTGAAAAATTACATATTTTGGGGGCGTGGCCAAAATTGCAACAGAAACGGCTCAAGAGCGCCACCTAGAATATTTCAAACTACCCTCCGCATTGGCCTTAGTTTCACGTAGGATCATGAAATTTTGTACACTTCCCCGATTCACCAAGACGCACAGAAAACCCTCTGGCACCAACGTTGTACGATGAAAGGAAAGGCGACCTTTTCGGCCATTTTTATCCCATTGAAAATGAATGGCGCTAAAATGAAATGGCATTTTGGGGGCTTTGTCATATCCCAAAACTCACCAAAATTGGCAGACTCATCAGGACTGGTGAACGATTACATATTTTGGGGGCGTGGCCAAAATTTCAAAAGAAACGGCTCAAGAGCGCCACCTAGAAAATTTCAAACTACCCTCCGCATTGGCCTTAGTTTCACGTAGGATCATGAAATTTGGTACACTTGTCCAATTCACCAAGACGCACAGAAAACCCTCTGGCGTCAACGTTGTACGATAAATGGGAAGGCGGCCATTTTGGAATGTGGACCAAATTGAGTGCACGCACTGGGTGCCGAACGGGTACGGGAAAGGCACGAGAGTGTTTCGGGGTGGACCAGCTCGACTTCCCGCGGTCGCCGCGAGAAGGGCGGAGCGGCGCTAAGGCATTCACACGTGCATTTTCGCAGGAAATGCGGTTTTTCTAGTTATTATTATAGTTACTATCTTCCGTCCGTACGTTTTTTGGCACGCTACTCCTCCTAGAGTATTTGTGCCATTTCAACGATTCATATATCAAAATGTTCAGCTCGTTCAGGACAATCCAGCTATGACTTTTGGTAATGCTGCAAGTTGCGCTTTTTGAAATATTAAGCCTTTTCGGCCATTTTTTTCCCATTGAAAATGAATGGAGCTAAAATGAAATGGTCTTTTGGGGGCTTTATCATACCCTAAAACTCACCAAATTTGGCAGACTCATCACTCAGACATGCAGGAGTAACAAATGATCAAAACCTCGCGTTTTCATATATGCTGAAGGGGCGTGGCCTGGCCTCAAAGTTAGGCATCTCGCCATGAAAAACGAAACACTAATAGCACCTACACGAAAACCGTCTAATACATCAAACCTTCAGTGATTGACCCACAACCACTCCCCTGCAATACTGAATGGTCAAATCATGACATTAATTAAGCCACGCCCCCTCACAACAGGAAGTGTACAGTTATACATTGAACGTCCCGATCGGACACCTGTTACCTAATCAGCGGGACGGTCTGTCCAGTGACCGAAGACATGTTGCTGTAACAAGCTTTCCAACACTGACCGTTTTGGGTGGAGCATGTGGGCGTGGCGATGTGGCGAATCAGCCGTCACGCCGTCACAAACGAAACACTAATAGCACCTACACGAAAACAGTCTAATACATCAAACCTTCAGTGATTGACCCACATCCGGTCCCCTGCAATACTGAATGGTCAAATCATGACAATAATTAAGCCACGCCCCCTCACAACAGGAAGTGTACAGTTGTACATTGAACATCCCGATCGGACACCTGTTACCTAATCAGCGTGACGGTCTGTCCAGTGACCGAAGACATGTTGCTGTAACAAGCTTTCCAACACTGACCGTTTTGGGTGGAGCATGTGGGCGTGGCGATGTGGCGAATCAGACGTAACGCCGTCACAATACGTTTGGCCTTTTGGGAGCTTTATCATATCCCAAAACTCACCAAATTTGGCAGACTCGTCAGGACTGGTGAAAAATTACATATTTTGGGGGCGTGGCCAAAATTGCAACAGAAAGGGCTCAAGAGCGCCACCTAGAATATTTCAAACTACCCTCCGCATTGGCCTTAGTTTCACGTAGGATCATGAAATTTGGTACACCTCCCCGATTCACCAAGGCGCACAGAAAACCCTCTGGCACCAACGTTGTACGATGAAAGGAAAGGCGACCTTTTCGGCCATTTTTATCCCATTGAAAATGAATGGAGCTAAAATGAAATAGCATTTTGGGGGCTTTTTCATATCCCAAAACTCACCAAAATTGGCAGACTCATCAGGACTGGTGAACGATTACATATTTTGGGGGCGTGGCCAAAATTGCAAAAGAAACGGCTCAAGAGCGCCACCTAGAAAATTTCAAACTACCCTCCGCATTGGCCTTAGTTTCACGTAGGATCATGAAATTTGGTACACTTGTCCAATTCACCAAGACGCACAGAAAACCCTCTGGCGTCAACGTTGTACGATAAATGGGAAGGCGGCCATTTTGGAATGTGGACCAAATTGAGTGCACGCACTGGGTGCCGAACGGGTACGGGAAAGGCACGAGAGTGTTTCGGGGTGGACCAGCTGACTTCCCGCGGTCGCCGCGAGAAGGGCGGAGCGGCGCTAAGGCATTCACACGTGCATTTTCGTAGGAAATGCGGTTTTTCTAGTTGTGTGAATGCCAACAAGGCATTCACACTATAGAGATTGTGTTTATATTTATTATTATTATACTTTATAGATGTTACTATCTTCCATCCGTACGTTTTTTGGCGTCCTACTCCTCCTAGAGTATTTGTGCCATTTCAACGATTCATATATCAAAATGTTCAGCTCGTTCAGGACAATCCAGCTATGACTTTTGGTAATGTTGCAACTTTCGCTTTTTGAAATATTAAGCCTTTTCGGCCATTTTTTTCCCATTGAAAATGAATGGAGCTAAAATGAAATGGCCTTTTGGAGGATTTAACATATCCTAAATCTCACCAAATTTGGCAGACTCATCACTCAGACATGGGGGAGTAAAAAATTATCAAAACTTTGCGTTTTCATATATGCTGAAGGGGCGTGGCCTGGCCTCAAAGTTAGGAATCTCGCCATGAAAAACGAAACACTAATAGCACCTACACGAAAACCGTCTAATACATCAAACCTTCAGTGATTGACCCACAACCACTCCCCTGCAATACTGAATGGTCAAATCATGACATTAATTAAGCCACGCCCCCTCACAACAGGAAGTGTACAGTTATACATTGAACGTCCCGATCGGACACCTGTTACCTAATCAGCGGGACGGTCTGTCCAGTGACCGAAGACATGTTGCTGTAACAAGCTTTCCAACACTGACCGTTTTGGGTGGAGCATGTGGGCGTGGCGATGTGGCGAATCAGCCGTCACGCCGTCACAAACGAAACACTAATAGCACCTACACGAAAACAGTCTAATACATCAAACCTTCAGTGATTGACCCACATCCGGTCCCCTGCAATACTGAATGGTCAAATCATGACATTAATTAAGCCACGCCCCCTCACAACAGGAAGTGTACAGTTGTACATTGAACGTCCCGATCGGACACCTGTTACCTAATCAGCGTGACGGTCTGTCCAGTGACCAAAGACATGTTGCTGTAACAAGCTTTCCACGACTGACCGTTTTGGGTGGAGCATGTGGGCGTGGCGATGTGGCGAATCAGACGTAACGCCGTCACAATACGTTTGGCCTTTTGGGAGCTTTATCATATCCCAAAACTCACCAAATTTGGCAGACTCGTCAGGACTGGTGAAAAATTACATATTTTGGGGGCGTGGCCAAAATTGCAACAGAAAGGGCTCAAGAGCGCCACCTAGAATATTTCAAACTACCCTCCGCATTGGCCTTAGTTTCACGTAGGATCATGAAATTTGGTACACCTCCCCGATTCACCAAGGCGCACAGAAAACCCTCTGGCACCAACGTTGTACGATGAAAGGAAAGGCGACCTTTTCGGCCATTTTTATCCCATTGAAAATGAATGGAGCTAAAATGAAATAGCATTTTGGGGGCTTTGTCATATCCCAAAACTCACCAAAATTGGCAGACTCATCAGGACTGGTGAACGATTACATATTTTGGGGGCGTGGCCAAAATTGCAACAGAAACGGCTCAAGAGCGCCACCTAGAAAATTTCAAACTACCCTCCGCATTGGCCTTAGTTTCACGTAGGATCATGAAATTTGGTACGCTTGTCCAATTCACCAAGACGCACAGAAAACCCTCTGGCATCAACGTTGTACGATAAATGGGAAGGCGGCCATTTTGGAATGTGGACCAAATCGAGTGCACGCACTGGGTGCCGAACGGGTACGGGAAAGGCACGAGAGTGTTTCGGGGTGGACCAGCTCGACTTCCCGCGGTCGCCGCGAGAAGGGCGGAGCGGCGCTAAGGCATTCACACGTGCATTTTCGCAGGAAATGCGGTTTTTCTAGTTATAGTTACTATCCTGATTCCGTACGTTTTTTGGCACGCTACTCCTCCTACAGTTTTTGTGCTATTTCAACAATTCATATATCAAAATGTTCAGCTCATTTAGGACATGGGTGCTATGACTTTTGGTATTGGTGCAACTTTAGCTTTTTGAAATATTCAGCCTTTTCGGCCATTTTTTTCCCATTGAAAATGAATGGAGCTCATTTTACATCCTTGATATCTTTGGAACTCTTTACAATATTTCACTACTCCTTTCACATTTTGGACTAGCTCAGCTTCCTTCAGCTTCCTTGTACAAAATTTAAAAAAAAATTCAGCTACTTTCAGCTAATTTCAGCTGTTTTTTCAACTGCTTTGCACTCTTTTCAGCTTTATGCAGCTAACTTCAACATTTTTATACTTCTACTGACTTATTTCTGCTAAATTCAGATCATTATGCTCCTTTCATATAATTTTTGAAAGATTTAGACATTTTGGCTATTTTAGCTACTATTTAGCTGTTTTATGCAAATTTCAGCTTTTTCAGCTATTTCAACAATGTTTTTAATCAATCCAACTTTTTTCAGCCTAATTCAGCAAAACCATGCTCTACCAACTTCCTTCTGGTAATTTAAGATTGTTTCTGCTTGTTTTAGCTGTTGTTCAGCTGTTTTTGGCCAATTTCAGCTTTATTCAGATATTTTCAACTTTATTTTGCTTATTTCTACTTATTTCAGATTTTTTTCAATTTCAGATTGTTTCAGATACTTCATATTATGCTGCTTTGTGCTTATTTCTGCTAGTTTCAGCTTCTTCTGCTATTTTAGCTACTATTAAGCTGTTTTTATGCTAATTTAGGCTTGTTTCAACACATTCCACATTATTTGAACTCATTTCAACTTTTTCCAGCCAAATTCTGCAAAAATGTACTCTCTCTACTAAGTTCTAAGACATTTAAGCTTCTTTCTGCTATTTCAGATAATATTCAGCTGTTTTTGCTATCTTAAGCTTTTTTCAGATAATTTCAACTTTATTTTGCTTATTTCTGCTTAGTTCAGATTTTTTCAGATTTCAGATTGTTTCAGATATTTTAGATTATTCAGATTATGCTGCTTTGTGCTTATTTCTGCTAGTTTCAGCTTCTTCTGCTATTTTAGCTACTATTAAGCTGTTTTAATGCTAATTTAGGCTTGTTTCAACAAATTCCACATTATTTGAACTCATTTCAACTTTTTCCAGCATAATTCTGCAAAACTGTACTCTCTCTACTAATTTCTAAGACTTTTAAGCTTCTTTCTGCTATTTCAGATAATATTCAGCTGTTTTTGCTATCTTAAGCTTTTTTCAGATAATTTCAATTTTATTTTGCTTATTTCTGCTTAGTTCAGATTTTTTCAGATTTCAGATTGTTTCAGATATTTCAGATTATTCACAATTATGCTATTTCTAATTACTTCAGATAATTTAAGCTTATTTCTGCTATTTTAGATAATATTCAGCTGTTTATGCTATCTTTAGCTTTTTTCAGATAATTTCCACTTTTTTTGCTTATTTCAGATTATTTCAGATTTCAGATTGTTTAAGATGTTTCAGATTATTCCCAATTAAGCTCTTACTAAATCCTGCTGCTAATTTAAGCCTATTTCTGCTATTTTAGATAATATTCAGCTGTTTTTGACCAATTTCAGCTGATGGCCGCCAACGCTACTTTCAAATGGTTATAACTCGGCCATCTTTATACATAGAGAGCTGAAATTTGGTGAGGTTGTAGCTGAGGACATTATCTATCATGTATAGAATCCAAAAAAAAAATCCAAGATGGCCGACAATGCAAAAATTAAAAATACTATAAAATGGTCAATTTTAGTGATATTGAGCTGAAACTTGGTGTAGTGATAGCTGAGAGTGTTTCCTATCAACTGCTATATCAAAATCAAAAATCCAAGATGGCCGCCAACGCTACTTTCAAATGGCTTTAACTCAGCCATCATTATACATAGAGAGCCGAAATTTGGTGAGGTTGTAGCTGAGGACAGTATCTATCATGTACGGAATCCAAATCAAAAATCCAAGATGGCCGACAAAGTAAAACATTAAAAAACTGTAAAAATCCAAGATGGCCGCCAACGCTACATTCAAATGGCTTTAACTCAGCCATCTTTATTCATAGAGAGCTGAAATTTGGTGAGGTTGTAGCTGAGGGAATCCTCTATCATGTACGGAATCCAAATCAAAAATCCAAGATGGCCGACAAAGCAAAACATTAAAAATACTGTAAAATCCAAGATGGCCACCAACGCTACTTTCAAATGGCTTTAACTCAGCCATCATTATACATAGAGAGCCGAAATTTGGTGAGGTTGTAGCTGAGGGAATCCTCTATCATGTACGGAATCCAAATCAAAAATCCAAGATGGCCGACAAAGCAAAACATTAAAAATACTGTAAAATCCAAGATGACCACCAACGCTACTTTCAAATGGCTTTAAATCAGCCATATTTATTCATAGAGAGCCGAAATTTGGTGAGGTTGTAGCTATGGACATTCTTTATCATGCATTAGGTGAAGCGGCCATTTTGATTGAATATGCAAATTAGGTGAAGTGGCCATTTTGGTTCAATATACAAGGTAGTTAATTGCCTTGCAAAGTAAGTCAATGCATGTATTGTTACCATTTTGGTTCTACAATTTAAGTAGGCAATGTAACCATTTTGATTTAATAAGCACATTAGGTAAAGCGGCCATTTTGATCGAACATGCAAGTTGTGTGAAGCGGCCATTTTGGCATTCACACATGCATTTTCTCAGGAAATGCAATCTAGTTGTGTGAATGCCACAAGGCATTCACACTATAGAGATTGTGTTTATATTTGTGTGAATGCCAACAAGGCATTCACACTATAGAGATTGTGTTTATATTTGTGTGAATGCCAACAAGGCATTCACACTATAGAGATTGTGTTTATATTTATTATTATTATTCTTATATGTTACTATCTTCCGTCCGTACGTTTTTTGGCGTCCTACTCCTCCTACAGTTTTCGTGCCATTTCAACATATCATATATCAAAATGTTCAGCTCGTTCAGGACAATCCAGCAATGACTTTTGGTAATGGTGCAACTTTAGCTTTTTGAGATATTTAGCCTTTTCGGCCATTTTTTTCCCATTGAAAATGAATGGAGCTAAAATGAAATGGCCTTTTGGGGGCTTTATCGTATCCTAAAACTCATCAAATTTGGCAGACTCATCATTCAGACATGGGGGAGTAAATATTTATCAAAACCTTGCGTTTTCATATATGCTGAAGGGGCGTGGCCTGGCCTCAAAGTTAGGCATCTCGCCATGAAAAACGAAACACTAATAGCACCTACACGAAAACCGTCTAATACATCAAACCTTCAGTGATTGACCCACAACCGGTCCCCTGCAATACTGAATGGTCAAATCATGACATTAATTAAGCCACGCCCCCTCACAACAGGAAGTGTACAGTTGTACATTGAACGTCCCGATCGGACACCTGTTACCTAATCAGCGTGACGGTCTGTCCAGTGACCGAAGACATGTTGCTGTAACAAGCTTTCCAACACTGACCGTTTTGGGTCGAGCATGTGGGCGTGGCGATGTGGCGAATCAGCCGCCACGCCGTCACAAACGAAACACTAATAGCACCTACACGAAAACCGTCTAATACATCAAACCTTCAGTGATTGAACCACATCCGGTCCCCTGCAATACTGAATGGTCAAATCATGACATTAATTAAGCCACGCCCCCTCACAACAGGAAGTGTACAGTTGTACATTGAACGTCCCGATCGGACACCTGTTACCTAATCAGCGTGACGGTCTGTCCAGTGACCGAAGACATGTTGCTGTAACAAGCTTTCCAACACTGACCGTTTTGGGTGGAGCATGTGGGCGTG
>JBBPBX010072176.1:0-18131 GCA_038048925.1 Garcialebias charrua
ATATAAAAAAAATTTTTTTTTTTATTTTTTTTTGGGCAGACCCCCATGCACTGGCTCATGGACCCCTGGGGATCCCAGTTTGAGAACTACTGTTTTAGAATGTTAAAAATAGTTTGTATGAAATGTTAGTTTAAAGTGTAGACAGCAAACAGAGACTGTGGAATAAACAGATGCCCTCATTTAAATCTGATATAATTATTGGTTAATGAACTGGATCGTCCTGAGGTGTAACCAGAGACGAGTGAGTTTATACCACAGCACACTGACACACAACTTCTCGTTTGACTCAAGTTAAAGTAATCAAAGCGTAGATCTTTCCAAATTCTTTCTTATGCTCCTCCCCTTTAATCTCCAAAAGGTTTACAGTTTGAAGTCAGGGACAGATTTGGTTATTTGATGACTGAGGAAGATGGTGAAGCTCGCCGTGTGTGTTTTTGTCCTGCTGCTGCTGATTGTGCTGGGTGAAACCAGTAAGTTTGGCTTTATGTGTTTCTAATAATTTTGTAATTTGTTGATTTATCTGATAAAGCATAAACTTTATCATGTCATTTATCTTGTCAAGCATCGAGCAAGTCATAAAATGTGTTAGCAGGTTCGTGTTTTTTCTGATATGTTTGTGATTGACTTTGACTTTTGACTTTGACTTTGATTCTTGTTCTTTTAAGGGGTAAAGACTCCATGCTGCATCACATATCAGCAAAAGCAAATCCCATTTCCATTTCTGAAAAGTTACAAAGTGCAAGAAGACACAAATGGCTGTGATTGTAGGGCAATAATGTAAGAAAACTATTAAAACAAAACACACACATTAGTGTGAAGCATCCTAATTGCTGTAGCTTTTGAATTATTAGCTTATATTATTTTTTATGTATGAAAACAGTTTCAAGACGGTGCAAAACAGGCGTTTCTGCGGGGATCCTAACAAACGATGGGTCATTCGTGGTATGGAGTTTGTGGACAAGTAAGATATCATCTTTACAAGCTGTTGAACTCCAGAATAACACCAACCAATTCAAGATTCAACATGTAACCAGCATTTCTTCTTTTGTCTTTCTCAACAGAAAACAACAAAAAGCATCAACAAAGTACAACTAAACAGATCAACTGCGAGACGCAAATAAAATGCATTTAACATTTTTAACTGGAATTGTAATGGTGTAATTTTCTTTTATGTATTTGAAATATGTATGCATAAATTATTTATATGTATCATTTTGAAGCAAATAAATATTTTATTTTTCTAATAAATTTGGCAAGTGGATCTATTTATCAATTTTGAAGAAGCAGCAAACTAAAGCAAGTGTAGCAGCAAATAAAGTCCCGGCAAGATGATAAAATTTTTGTTTAAAGAAGAAGGAAATGGAACAAGGAAAAAAAAATGTATGAAATGAAAGCAAACTGGAAGGAGAAATGAATAATACACAAAAAGAAAAAAAATAGTTTTTTTCCGGCTGCTCCCTTCTTCAGGGGTTGCCATAGCGAGCAAACTTGCATGAAAGATGTGACAATTTGTTTTGCACCAGATACCCTGCAACCTGGGCTTTAACCCGCAAACTCAGGAATACAAGACCATGGCACTGACACTGAGCTACTGCACTGCAGCCACCTGTGTAATACACAAAAGAATGCTCAGACTAAATACATAAATGCAAAAAATTAAAAATTAAACAAGGATCAGAACCAACCACAGAACATAAAACATAACCAATGGGGAACAACCAAACAACAAAGACTAACAAAAAAGGACAGATGCTGACAAAACTATTCACTTCAGCTCTGACACCAGTTGTACAGGGACCTAACAGCCCATATCAATGGGCCTGGTACCCCATATTCCCGGAGTATCCCCCACAGGGCTCCACGAGGGACACGGCTGAATGCCTTCTCCAAGTCCACAAAGCAAATGTAAACTGGTTGGGCAAACTCCCACACACCCTCCAGGACCCTGCTGAGGGTGTAGAGCTGGTCCAGTGTTCCACGACCAGGATGAAAACCACACTGCTCCTCCTGAATCCGAGGTTCGACTATCCGACGGACCCTCCACTCCAGAACCCCTGAATAATTTTCATAATGCATTGAATTTATAATGCATATGAATAATAAGCCTCTTAAGCCTCCCTGGTAAGGTCTATTCAGGGGTTCTGGAGAGGAGGGTTCGTCGGATAGTCGAACCTCGGATTCAGGAGGAGCAGTGTGGTTTTCGTGCTGGTCGTGGAACACTGGACCAGCTCTACACCCTCAGCAGGGTCCTGGAGGGTACGTGGGAGTTTGCCCAACCAGTTTACATGTGCTTTGTGGACTTGGAAAAGGCATTCGACCGCGTCCCTCGGGGGGTTCTGTGGGGGGTACTCCGGGAGTATGGGGTACCAGGCCCTTTGATATGGGCTGTTAGGTCCCTGTACGACCGGTGTCAGAGCTTGGTCCGCATTGCCGGCAGTAAGTCAGGCTCGTTTCCGGTGAGAGTTGGACTCCGCCAAGGTTGCCCTTTGTCACCGATTCTGTTCATAACTTTTATGGACAGAATTTCTAGGCGCAGCCAAGGTGTTGAGAGGATCCGTTTTGGTGGCCTTAGAATCGCTTCTCTGTTTTTTGCAGATGATGTGGTCCTATTGGCTTCATCAGATCGTGATCTACAGCTTTCGCTGGAGCGGTTTGCAGCTGAATGTGATGCGGCCGGGATGAGGATCAGTTCCTCCAAATCCGAGGCCATGGTCTTGAGCCGGAAAAGGGTAGCATGCCCTCTCCGGGTCGGGGAGGAGGTCCTGCCCCAAGTGGAGGAGTTTAAGTATCTCGGGGTCTTGTTCACGAATGAGGGAAAACTGGAGCGTGAGATCGATAGGCGGATAGGTGCAGCATCCGCAGTGAAGCGGGCGCTGTACCGGTCTGTCGTGGTGAAGAGAGAGCTGAGTCAAAAGGCAAAGCTCTCAATTTACCGATCGATCTACGTTCCCACCCTCATCTATGGTCATGAGCTTTGGGTTGTGACCGAAAGAACGAGATCTCGGATACAAGCGGCTGAAATGAGTTTTCTCCGCAGGGTGTCTGGACTCTCCCTTAGAGATAGGGTGAGAAGCTCAGTCATCCGGGAGGGACTCGGAGTAGAGCCGCTGCTTCTCCACATCGAGAGGAGCCAGTTGAGGTGGCTCGGGCATCTGGTTAGGATGCCTCCTGGACGCCTCCCTGGTGAGGTGTTCCGGGCATGTCCCACCGGGAGGAGGCCCAGAGGAAGACCCAGGACACGCTGGAGGGACTATGTTTCTCGGCTGGCCTGGGAACGCCTTGGGATTCCCCCAGAGGAGCTGCTCCATGTGGCTGGGGAGAGGGAAGTCTGGGCCTCCCTACTTAGGCTGCTACCCCCGCGACCCGACCCCGGATAAGCGGACGAAAATGGATGGATGGATGGATATGAATAATATTTTACCCATAATCTAAAATTAAAAAAATTACTTCAAGGTTGGATATGAACTCCCCGGATTTAGCGTTGTCTTCATCTCGTTTGATCAGATACATCCTGGTTTTGGTCAGCTGTGCTCAGTCTGTCCCATCCTCTGGCGCAATGGTTCGCTTAGGAACCAACAATAAATTACCGAACCAAACATTCTTGAGATTTTTTTTTTATAGCGTTCATGTCACGTGACCCACTGACACAGACCAGCACTACAGCTGAGTCACCAGATGGACAGAACGCCCTCTTGTTCAGGACAGTGAACATGCAGAGTCTTCCTTCATGTGGCTGCCAGAGTTTTGGCAGTGTTGAATGTAGCACTCCAGTGGAGCCAGTTTTCAGCTATGAAAATTCATTATCCTATGATGTTGTAGGAGGTGGTGAAGAGACGACACAGGAGACGGGATGCAGGTCTTCACTTTATTCACTCCTACTTAAACTGGCGGGAAAACCACCCAACTCCGCCTTATATACCCACATAACATCCGGTCCAAACCGGGGAAGGAAAACAGTTTCTCCGCGCGCTCCGCGTCTGAAAGTGTATAACGCTGCAGAAGGAGCTCCTTGATTGCGGCGTATTTTCCTTGTGCAGGAGGGTCCTCGAGCAGGCTCATTACCCGCTGGGCTGACCGTGGGTCCAGCGCCGCAACCACATGATGGTATTTGGTGTCGTCTGAAGAAATCCCGCGAAGGGCGAACTGCGCTTCGACGTGTGCAAACCACGCTGGGGCAGCGTTCAGCCAGAAGTCCGGCATCCTGCCGGACACCGCAAAAGCGAGCGAGGCCGCCTGTGGGGGTTCCACCACAGGGGACAGCTGAGGGGAGCTGGCTGTAGCTTCATGCGTCGACATATTCAGCTCACGAGGGTCACCAATTGTAGGAGGTGGTGAAGAGACGACACAGGAGACGGGATGCAGGTCTTCACTTTATTCACTCCTACTTAAACTGGCGGGAAAACCACCCAACTCCGCCTTATATACCCACATAACATCCGGTCCTCTGGACCTTTCACAATAAAAGCATCCTTAACACATTCGGTCCACTGGGTGTGAGTAGAGCCCCCTAGTGGTCCACCACAATGTCATCATTGTACACAAATGACTGACATACTTTTGGCCTGTTTGGTCTTCTGCAGATTCAATGCTAACTGGAATACCTTAATATACAGTAGTGCACATTCCTGTTCATTGTTCAGTTCATAATATATTTGTTTTGTTTCTCTCCGTCACTCACACATGGACACACATACGAACATGTTCACTAAGTGACCAGATAAGTGGAGAGGAACTAAATTTACTGTGATTGTTCGTTGATGTACTGTGGAAATTATGGGTGCACCGATTGCAGTTTTCTGGCCGATCCCGATCCCTTATTTCTAAAAAGTTTGACCTGCCAATACCGATTTTGTTTTATAAGCAACACTGTCAGGTGTTATAAGGTCACAATGCACCTTCAATTTTCTAATCTTATTGTATTGAAAAACATACCCTTGAACAATATCCTAGAAAAAATACAAACTTGTTTTAACTGGCCATGAGGTAGTACTCTGAAATATAAATGAAGTTTAGACAATTGTTGTTGAAACTAAAAACATCTGTAAAATCGGTTCCTCATCGGCCGATTTCCGTTTTCCCAAAATTAAGGAAATCGGGGTCGGTGCACCCCCCAAGTGAAAATGTCACTTTTTATCTGGACATGGAGTTTTGCTTTTGCATTTTTCATTGACTGTTTATTCTGGAATATTATAGTTTAAAGGAAGACTATTCTTGCAGCCATTGAACTGCAATGTAAAGGTACAATTTTACAACGACTCGTAGTTGCACTTGTTTTATTACAATTTGAGATAAATAGATTTAAAACAGAACACACAGTCTATTGTTTACATTTATAATTGCAACATTGTTTAAAAAAAAGACTTGAAAGGACTTGAAATTTCAAGTGTCAGACTTGGGACTTGAGGATAAAGACTTGAGACTTCTTGAGGCTTGTAAAACAAGGACTTGGTCCTGGTATCTCATAATTACGAGTATTTTTTTCCCCTGAATGGCACAAATGGGCTTCCGTAAATCTTCGAGTTTCATGCAGAATTAAAGTATGAAACTACTCCATGCAAATCCGTGTATGGTGTAATTTCGTTTTAAAATGAAAAAACGAATAACCAAGTTTTTTTATTTTTATTTTGTTTTGAAACGGAAAAACCAAAGAACGAACCATACACGGATTATTATACAGCTATTATAGGCCTACTGTTCACATGTCATCCTCTCATGCCCAAAGCTGACAACTTAAATGCATTATTTTCAGTTACACCTTCTGTAAGCTTAAGAGGAGAACAACTGACCATTTAGCAGTTTATACGGTTGAATTGTCAGCCATTTTATTAGCATTGAATTGGTTGCTCGAAAATAACATTGAGGGAGAAACACAATATATAATAGCATCAGATAGCCAAGCAGCATTGTTAAGTATCTGGCAAATCCTGCAGATTGGATTTGATATTTGCACCAATTACTACATGTGCAATATAAAAAATATTGTATCAGATTCATATGGATCCCTGCTCATGCAGGTATAGAAGGTATCGAGGAAGTGGATATTCTGGCGAAACAGGCTTTGAAATCAATAATGGTTCAATTGAATGTTCCTTTAAGGAAGAGTGAGGGAAAATCTATTATAAAAAAAAGAAATGTTTAAAAACTGGCAGGAACTATATGGGATAATAATGATAACGGGAGACATTTATATCTAATTCAAAAGGATGTGGGGAATGCTAAATATTTGAGCGGAAGGAGGAAGTAGTTAAGGCTAGGCTCAGAATGGGGCATTCTGGGATAGCTCTTTGTGCATAATAGGAAAGCATGAAGATGGGGCTTGTAATTATTGTGATACAAAAGAAACAGTAAAACATGTGCTGCTACAGTGTGAGAAATATTCAGAGGAACGCCAACTTTTAAAATTATCCCTGAACAAAAAGAATATAGAACTGTCATTGTTCAATCTGTTGGGAAATGAATCAAGATATGTTGAGATTCAATTGTTTAGGTTTTTGAATAGCACTAGACTAATAACTCGTATTTAAAATTACGTATATAGATATGTGTATGCCGCTGCATATTCATAAGAATGGGTCAGGGTGGGAATGTACAGTATACATCATACACATCATTTGATGTGTTAAATCCCCTCTGACATCACTGAAGACCACACTCCAGTTTGGTAGGTGGCGGTAAATGCACCTTAAGTTGGTTGCCAACCGCCAATAAAAATCAAAGAAAATGTAGAACATGTAATGTCAGTTTGTAGGAAATATCAGAAGGAAAGAACAGAAATGATAAGGAGTCGTGAACGAGAAAAAGAACAGTATAATCTTGTAAAGTTATTAGGAAAAAGATTTTTTGATGCAAGTGTTAAGATTATTTTTCGTTATAGTAACGGGGTTAATTAAAAGAATATAGTTTTTTTTTCCTTTTTTCTATTATTATTATTTTTGCTTGCTCACACTCCTTACTTTTTTTTCTTTTTTTTAATAGAAAAAACAAGTACAAAAAAAACTTACAATGTCAAACATGGCTCGAGACTTAAGGCATGCATAGCACAAAAGAGAATAAAGGCACATAAACAAAAACAAAAATGTGTCTTGGGCAGCTTACAACAGAAATTCGTTACAGATTGTTTTAGTTTTTAAAGCTTTTGCATTAGTACAATACTTTAAAGTAGATAAGTAAGAAGAAATATAATTAGAAAACACTATAAATCTAGGTTTTAGCAAGGAGAATTTACAGCTGTGGATGTAAAATTTGGCTAAGAGTAGTATTAAATTTACAACAAAAACTTTCTTACTTGAAATATTTGGACAAAAGAAACCAAACAGTATAATTTTAGCGTCAAATGGTAGGTCAATTTCTAACTTTCTATTTACATACATGAAAATGTCTTTCCAGAACACCTGAGTATGAGAACAGTCCCAGAAGAGATGGATGATGGTCTCCTCAGAGCTGTGGCAGAGTGAACACATTGGGTCTACGTTTGGACGGTACTTGGAGATTATATAGTTTACAGGATAACATTTATGCAGAATCTTTAGGGACACTTCTCGAATCTTATTAGTTATAAAGTATTTTCTAGGTAACAACCAAACATCTTTCCAACAGATATCATTAAATAAATTATCCCAGAAGAATATAGAAGCAGGTTTACTAATACATTCTCTAATTATTAATTCTCTAATACATTTGTTATTTGTTTTTTCACTTAAAAAAGGGTCAGAGTTACCAATGAATAATTCTTCAGTTAAATAGTTCGTGCTGTTGTGTACAGGATTTGACATCAACATTTTCACACCAGATGGAATTGCATCAAAGACAATTGCAAATTCTTTTGGTAGTACTGGAAAGTTATACGTAGTTAAAAATTCACTGTAAGAGTAAGTGTTGCCGTCTTTGTTGAATAACTGATGTACATGTTGTACATGATGTACATGTAACTTGATGTACAAGTTATTCACACTCCTTACTGGTGGTGGCGGTAATGCACCAAATGTTGTTTGCCAACTGCCATAAAAAACCAAGAAGAAGAAGAAAATCAAAGAAGAAGAAGAAGACATTTTCTGTAAAGCGGCCCACCATCATAGATATCATATATAGAACATATATATAATCATAATATAATCATATATTATAATATAATCATATAATGTCTATGCCCACCATCAACAACAACAGCGCCCCGGTGTTACACCATATTCTGTGACCTAGAATATGGTGTAACACGGAAAGAAGGATCCTCTGTGGATGTCCAGTGCTACATGTCCGCGCAGAAGACACTGTATGTCTTCTTATTCTCAGCAGTGAGACCCATGAGGTCGGAATACAAGTGCATAAATGGGTCGAACACATAAAACATCGCTGCGGTTCGTTCTGCAACTAAGACGAGGAGATACGAAGTCGCTAGGTTAGCCGTGAATGTAGCATGCTAGTTGATGCTAACGGTGCTAGCTGATGCTAACCATGGGAAAGCTGCTTGAACGCCAGACGAGGTAAGATACAATAAATACAGTAAAACCACACAGGGACCAGCTTTGTACTGCTCAGTCTTTTACTTATTTCTATATACTAATGTCTAATTGGGGAAATGAATTTAAAGCACACAGTTGTCTAAATAAGCCTTATACTGTATTTAGACAACCTTATAATAAGGTGCTGTGTCGAAGAGCAAAATCATTTTTTGCAGTTGATGGTCAAAGCAATTAAGTATTTTCATTTAGTTTTTGATAGCATGGGAAAGTGAGAGTTTGTATTTTCTGTGAAACAAAAAAATGGAACTGTGGTTAGGACCATAATCCTTTCATTCATTCAGTGGATGTACTATCTAAACACAGCCGAGAAATCAGCTGAGAAATCTGGACATTTGTCTGGAATTCAGCTATAAGGAATGTGAAGAAACTCCATAAATAGCTTTTTGTTTACACAAACATTCTTTCGATTCAGTGCAGTTTATTTATATAGTGCCAAGTTCCAACAGAAGTCATCTCAGGGCGCTGCACAGAAACATTCATACACATAAAAAGTAAGTTAATAACATTAATTATCTGAGGAGCAAACTGCTTTGAGTCTTAATTCTGTTGCAGACTCTCATCCTGAGCAAGCGTAAAGGCAGTGCATTTTACTTTTAATAGAAGTAATGCTTCTTTTTTTAAAGGTGGGCTACAAATGTGCAATACATGAATTCATGTAGGACGGTGATGCATGGCTGAGGTTGACTGCAGATATCCAGTCATGAGAGACGAAAGCATGGCCCAATGTTCGGGTGCGTTGTTTGAGGACCTGGACTTTCCTTGTGCGGACTCATCCCTGTTTTCTGACAGCACCACACCCATCGCCAGGCTGCAGGGAGAGATCACCTGGCGACGCCCGCAGGTTTGTTACGAGTGAACTAATGTCCCTGGAAAGACCCAGTGACTTTGTTTTAGATGCATAGCGTTGCATTGAGTGTCACGTGTTGACCTCAAGTGAACAGGGAACTTTCCTATGAGATTAATGAAATGATGACAAACAAATGTTGCAACAAATCATGACAAAAAGCATCCACTCAGAAAGCAGTCAGTCAAGTTTTCCAGCTGCTGTTATCATTTCACTTCTGAATATTTTGGGTTATTGTATACACTGTGCAAATGAGAAGGGTTTTTCATGCCAACACTGGGTTATCTAATGCTCAGTACCATGGCAACATAAAATATTTGTTTTGCTGAATGTTTATTCATTTACTTGCACCTGATAGAGAAAATTATTAGGCCACACATCCAGGTAAAATTTTCCCCCAACACTATTTCATTTTTTAAATTTTTTATGAAACAGCATTTGTTCTGAAACAAAACGTCAAAGAAAGTAAATATAATCTTGTATTTATTTATTTGTGTTTTAAGCCACTAAATAATTTGTTAAATCAACACTACTGAGAATGAAATTCAACTGTTTCTTTTTCCAGTCCACATGACATTGTTTTCCTTTTTAAAATCCTGTTTGAAGGAGATCTGCCAGTCACCTGCTCTCTTCCCTTCAAACATCAACCTGGCTCATGCAAAACAAGGTTTGCTCGGAGACTGCTGGTTTCTCTGTGCATCCAGTGTCCTGCTTAAGAACAAACAGCTTTTAAACAAGGTACACAAACTGCTGCATTGCCTTTAGTCTAATAAACATTTAGCCCTGACTTTCTTTTGCAATTGTCTGCTCACCCTGTCCCTGTGTGATGTGCAGGTGTTTCCAGCAGGTCAGCCTCTGTGGGGGAACAGCAGATACAGGGGCTTCTTTCGGTTTTGCTTCTGGCAGCAGGGGAACTGGACAGAGGTGACCATTGACGACCGCCTGCCCTGCTTCAAATCCACCCTTTGCTTTTCACACTGCCACTCCCCCTCTGCTTTCTGGGTAGCTCTGTTGGAGAAGGCCTATGCAAAGTATGTGGAATTTCCTTGTTCCTTTAGCTCAAGTTAACTGAAGTGGCCCATGCAATTTGATGCAGAACATATTTTGTTTTTGTGGTCACATTTGTGTATTTGCCAATCGACATGTTTAGTAAAGTCAAAAATTTCAAAATGGTGACAATTTAATCTTCCCTCAGGCTTCATGGTTCATATGAGCATCTGTGGGCGGGGCAGGTGGCGGAGGCCTTGGTGGATTTGACCGGTGGCGTAGCTGAGCGGTGGAGCCTGGGCGGCTTTGGGTCAGAGGAGGAGCAGCGAACAGAGCAGGACAGTGATCAAGTCCGGAGGAAAAAACTAGACCTGAACCTTCTGTCTCATGTGAAGGATGACTGTGCACTGAGCTGCTCCACCCACGGCTCCCCTGGAGGTTAGAAAAGTGTTCCCTTGCAGATAATCAAATAAATGATCCCCGGCTAAACCGCTCACTGACGTTCTTACTTGCTTTAGGACTCGGTGTGATGGGTCAGCATCATGCTCTGACGGTGATGGAGTGGCTGAACGTGAAGACGGTGTCAGGGAGAGAGGTGTGGCTGCTCAGGATCAGAAACCCGTGGGGACGATGCTGCTGGGGTGGTGCTTGGACTTGGAGGTAAACATGTCATGGAGAAGACTCATTGTAGGGTGGAAACTTAAAGCACATTTTGCTCTATGATTATCCAAATATAAGCCATCTTAAATTATAAATTTGAAAGTTATTAAAGCTGCTCAACGTTGCATCACAACTTGACTTCAGGAGAAAAAGTCAAGCTGAACTTTATCCACTCAGAAAGCAGTCGGTCAAGTTTTTCCAACTGCTTTGTGATTATTTCACTTCTGAATCATTGTTTTTCTTCTCAGACACATCACAATGGTTATTATATACACTGTGCAAATGAAAAGGGGTTTTCATGCCAACATTGGATTATAATGCTCAGTACTACCATGGCAACATAAAATATTTGTTTTACTGACATTGTTTATGCATTCTTGCCAAACTGTTCGAAAGACTTGTCTGTGATCAGCTAACTGATTTCCTACAATCAAACCATATTCTATCACAATTCCAGTCAGGATTCAGAAAACAACACAGCACCGTCACTACAGTTCTCAAAGTATTAAATGACATCATACATGCCCTGGACTGCAAACAATTCTGTGTTGCCCTATTTATAGACCTGTCCAAGGCATTTGATACAGTTGATCACGGACTATTGACAAACATCCTGGAACACTCTGGTCTATCAAAACTTGCAGTCTCCTGGTTCACCAACTACCTAACTGACAGAACGCAGTCTGTTCATGTAGCCGGATCCTCCTCTACATTCTTAGATGTTGTGAAAGGGGTGCCACAGGGTTCTGTCTTGGGTCCCATTCTTTTCTCTCTATACATCAACGATCTTTGCAGTGATCTGTCAAATGCTTCCCACCATTATTACGCAGATGACACCATCATCTATTGCTGTTCTTCCTCCCTCAGCCAAGCTTTCACCTCTCTTCAGGATGCTTTTAATATTATTCAGTCACGGCTGCAAAAACTTAGACTGGTCCTAAATGCCGACAAAAGCAAGTTCATGGTTCTTGCCAACAGAAAGCTGCAACCAGAGAACCCACCTCAAATTGGAACCCAAGAGGGAAAACAAATAGAAATGGTCTCCACCTACAAATATCTAGGTTTCAACATTGACACTGAACTGTCTTTTAAAACCCACATCTCCAAAATGGCCACTAAACTCAAACTGAAGCTAGGTTTCTTCTTCAGAAACAAATCCTGCTTCTCATGCAAAGCCAGGAGAACATTAGTAGCTGCAACATTCATGCCAATACTAGATTATGGTGACGTGCTGTACATGAGTGCTGCATCAAAATACCTACAGTCCTTAGACTCCATTTACCACGGTGCCCTTCGGTTCATTACTGACTCCAGTTATCGCACTCATCACTGTGAGCTTTACGTAAAATCTGGCTGGTCATCTCTCAGCACTCGCAGATACACTCACTGGATATCCTTCATCTACAAGACCCTCCTAAACCTGGTCCCGTCATACCTCACCTCCTTAATACAAACATCACACAGTCATTACTCCCTGCGCTCTAACGATTTAGTCCTCCTGTCAGTTCCTCCTGTCAGAACTGAACTAGGAAAAAGAGCGTTCAGCTTCGCCGTCCCCTGTCAGAACTGAACTAGGAAAAAGAGCGTTCAGCTTCGCCGTCCCCTCAGCCTGGAACAACTTACAGAAAGATCTGAAACTATCAACATTCATCTCTCCTGGATCCTTTATGTCAACCGTAGTAGAAAATGTCATCAAGAAACTTGACCATTGCAGATGTTTCTAACCACTACTTATCCAATATACATGTCATTGTTGGTTTTTTTTGTCTGCTTGTTTTGTATATAATGTATATAGAAATCTGTCATATCCTGTTGGTTTTGAACTGTCAACATCTGTTTACTGTGATTGTAGTTTTCTTTATTTTCTTTTTGATAAGTGCAAATGCCTATTGCCAATGTGACGTGTGCTGCTGACCACTTGACCAGGTCACCCTTGTAAAAGAGATCTCGATCTCAATGGGCTCTACCTGGTTAAATAAAGGTGATTGATTGATTGATATTCAGTTACTTGTGATGATGGCTCACTTTTTGAGAAAATTATTAGTCCACTTCTAGTTAAAACTTCCAACACTTTTTCTTTTCCATATAAAAAATAATAATAACACTACAAACGTCCTGAAAAATTCCAGACTCATTTTCTAAGTCTGATCTAGTACTGTATACTTTTTTTCTTTATGTTAATACTTTTAAACAAACCATGCAGTTTTTTTTTTATTCAGTACTGTATAAAATTTCTAAAATTATTTTTTCCATTACTGGAAGAAGCCAAAAAAACAAAAGTGGACATAATCTTTAAAACAAACATTACATTTTTAATAAAAGACAAATAACAATCATGAATCGGTAGAATCTTTTAAAGGTTTTGTTAGTACCAAAAAATTACATTTTTACTTGCTAATAATCATCAGGTCAATAAAAAATAGCAAATTTGTTCAAAATTGAAAAATTAATTGCCAAAATTGATTATTTATTAATACCATTTGTCTTAGTGTTTCCATGTCATTGAGTCAAACACTTGAGTTCTACCTATTGAAGCAGGTAGTAGAAATATTTGTAGACAAAAGTGGAATGTCATTAGGTTTAAATAATAAGCTCTTCATAATGTAAAGATGCACAAGTAGCTGTCATAAAGTCCAAGATGTGTCAGAACCAAAAAGTTTTTAAAAAGCTGAAACTTCTAAAACTACTAAAACTAAAATCCACATTTCTCAAACAATAGAGCTATGATTACAAACAAATTCAAACACATAGACTGTACAGGGTTGTGCATTTAAGGACAGTTGACAAACAATATAACAGAAAAGAAAATGTATGCATAAATGGCCTTTGCATTTTGACTTTAACTCTTTTCAACACTTGAGAATTAAATAACATATTAGACCCATTTTTAAGCCTCATTTTGACTTGATCCTTATTCATACAACTTTAACATCCATTTTGTTTACGTATGTATATTTGTGAACCTGCATTCTACATGTTTTTTGTTTTCGTCCCTTTGACTCCCTCACTGCAGTGGTGTCGGATGGAGCTCTCTTGACCCGGATTGTGCTGTGGACCTAAAGTCCAGGTTGGCCGAGGGTGAATTCTGGCTGGATGAGGCTGAGTTTACGTCCCAGTTTGATGACATCACAGTGGGATATCCCATGAGTGAAGAGGGACACTTGAAAAGCATTTACACAGGTTACACCCACATTTCACTAAACTGATTTATTTTTGCTTTTAGCAGCGTTGTAGAAAGAAATTCAGTAATGACTTTGAGGTAATTTTCTTTTGTAGATTTTAATTCCCTGTAGAGCAATTTACAGGTTCACAGGTCTCGTCAAATGGTTTACAGGTACACAGGTCTCTGTAATGTGCAGATAAATGCTGGTGTAGATTCTCAGTCGTCCAGGACATGATAAAATCAAAAAAGGCGTTCAATACAGAACAACTGGACTTTATTTGTAACAAGACGTTTCGCTCATCATCCGATAAGCTTTCTCAATTGGAGACTGTGAGAGGGAGAGAGAAGTTATAAGCAAGCTGGGCCACTGGTGCACACCAAACTAGGTAAATTGGAAGCTAACACACACACATACTTGGGATAACACGTGCCTGTGACCCATTCAAAGTTCAGTGTGTGAAAGCAGAGCTTACAGAAAACACACACACACATCCTACTGTATGTAAATTGACAAAAACCACACTTCACACATTGATAACAGGGACCTGTCAAAGTCTTTGTTGGTCTAATTCACAAACAAAGCTCCTCTGTTCTTCGAATCCAATTCAAAATTCTCATGTATGTCTACAAATCGCTGAACAGTCTCGCCCCCGCCTATCTCTCAGATCTGATACACCCATATGTCCCTCCACGTGCTTTGAGGTCAGAGGATCAGGTACTCTTAATAGTTCCAGAAACTCGCCTTAAGCGCAGGGGTGACAGGGCGTTCTCTGTAGCAGGCCCAAGACTCTGGAACGAGTTACCGCTGCTCATCAAACAGGCCCCCTCCCTCTCGGTTTTCAAATCCCGGTTAAAAACTCACTACTACTCCATTGCTTTCAATGCCAGCTGATTTGTACTGGATCGTTTGATTTATGATCTGCAATGTTTTTATGTTTTTCGTGTTGTACTTCATTGTATGTGTTGCCTGTTGCGTGTTTGTTTGTCCAGCACTTTGGTGTGGACTTGTTCCTGTTTAAAGTGCTTTATAAATAAAATGGTATGGTATGGTATAGGTGTGAGACGCCTGGGGACCAAATCCAGGGCTGCACTATAAGTTTTAGAAAGTTGAAATCTTAGACCTCCTCCTCTGTTTAACGATGGTTTCTCTCTTTTTACATAAATCGCCTCCTTCACACCTCGCTCAAACCACCTGTGCTCTCGGTCCAAAATATGTACATTTTGGTCCTCAAAAGAGTGTCCCTTGTCTGTGAGGTGGAGGTGAACAGCTGAGTTTTGACCAGAGGAGGTTGCTCTCCTGTGTTGAGACATTCTTCTGTGGATTGGCTGTTTAGTTTCCCCAATGTATAAGTCTGGACAGTCCTCGCTGCACTGGACTGCATAAACTACACCACTCTGTTTGTGTGTAGGTGTTTTGTCCTTAGGGTGGACCAGCCTCTGTCTGAGAGTCCTGCTGGGTTTGAAATGTACTGGGATGTTGTGTTTGTTGAGAATCCTTCTGAAATTCTCTGATAGTCCAGCAACATAAGGGATGACAATGTTTTTTCGTCTGTTCTCCTTTTTCTGTTCCTTATTGTGTTTTGGAAATTTCCTCGCTGACTTGACAAAAGCCCAGTTAGGATATCCACATGTTTGGAGAGATTTTTCAATGTGTTTCTGTTCCTTTTTCTTCCCTTCTGTCTTCGTGGGGATGTGATCGGCCCGGTGCTGTAAAGTTCTGATGACAGAAAGTTTGTGTTCCACGTTCATCCTGGCAGTTTTTTCCTTAATGAGAAGGTTTTCATGCAGTTGAAGTGACTCTTTGTATTCTGCTTCCTGGATTTGAAGCCTTTCTTCTAAATCTGCTTTCAGATCATCGTAAGATGACTGCAGTTCTGTTATTTTAATTCCCTGGTCAATCACCGTTCTTTCTGCATGTTCCAGTTTAGTTAGCAGATCTTTTTCCATTGTTTTATCCTCTTGGTTCACACAACTAAATACTGAACGTTTTCACAGACCGATATGTTTTCACCTCTGCTCTCACCTCTGCTCTCATTCGGACTGTCTGCATATCAGTGTGTCACGGTACTTTTAAAGCCTTGATCTGATGACGTAAACAGACGCCACGCGAGCTTTATTACGTCATGTAGCCTTTGATGCGTCATTAACCTTTGAAGTCATGCACCATTTATGTAAACTTTACGTCAAGTAATCATCCATCTGTCCGCTAGCTTCCAGTTGCTAATGCTAGCATTAAACGCTAGTTAGATTTATTTTTTATTTTTTTAAGAACAGACGTGGTTGGACCACGGTGTTCAAAGCCGGGGTGTTATGCCGAGAAGAGCATGCCTGCTGTGGATTGCACCCCCTGTCGCGGGAACGCGCATGGGGCTCCGCCCATTGCTGAAAGTACCGCATGTTGATGAGAAAACGGATATAAATATGACTTTTGAGGCAACTTTTAAACATATCCATAATATAATCGAGTTGTTTAACTATGAATGACCTTTAAAGGTGGAGTTTTATGCTATTTAAATTTAAGAAAAAACTGTTTTGACCCCTTTATCTGATCTCGTTGGAGGCGAACGCTTTACTGTTTCACTGTACACTGTCCGATGAATAATGTTTAATGTCCGAAATCATCAACTTCCAGAAAATGTTTTGTGACAGAGAGGGGAGTTGCAATTTAAGAGGAGAAGGACATTTTAAAAAACAACAACCAGGAAGAGGTTACTGTAATTAGTTTGTCGGTGTGTGGAGTCAATAAAACAGTTTATCCACTAGGTGTCAGTATAACTCTTCACTAGGTTTTACATGGTGGAGTAAAAAGGTATAGAAGTGAAGATGACTTCAGATGATTTTTGTCAGATGTGACACGGCACAATAAAGTGGTGTTCAAACAACATGCTGGACTCTCTCTTGGTGTTCTTAAACGGAGCACAGCAAAAACAACCTTTAAAAAAACGATTTAAAAAGGAGCTTATTGCAAAATATGTTCTATATACAGTAGTGAGTGTTTTAAAAGTCTATTGATGATATAAATACTGTTAAAACAATTGTATATCTTTATGTTTAGTTGAAAGAACTTGTCTCCTTTTGGTATTTTGACTATTAATTGATTATAAATTGATGAGTATGAAAGGGGCAGGACATAAGGACAAAGGTGGTCCAAAATCATCCAAAATTTTCAATTAAATAGTTCCAACCAATAGCTAACAAAGATGGAAAATGAATCAAAACATAAAAAATTTGGGCCCAACTTACACTCTATTTATTAATTAATTTTTTATAAAAACACACAACATGATACATACAGTAGAAGAAAATAAAAAAACAGACAAAATAAAATGAAAGGCGGCAGAAGAAAAAAAAATCTTATTTTTTCTGCCCTTTATACTCCAATAAACAATTCATATAACCAACTATTTTGATTTTCATAACTTAGTTTCAACCTACAATAAACTCTTCATACAACCAACTCACTTGATTTCCAAGAAAAGAAAAGAACAACTAAATTTATAATTTTTAATTTTATATTATATATTTTATATATTTTTTTATACCTTCCGCATCACATACAACAGTTAAATTCAAATATATTCTAATGTATAATTTTAACCGATTAAGCTTAATCAGTCTTTTGAAAGCAGCCAGTGAATCAATCTCTTTAATGTCTGAATCCAATTAATTCCATAACCCCATTCCTCGAATTAGGGTAGATCTTCCCTGTGAACTAGTCCTAAAATATGGTTTAACAAAAAGATTCACCCCCTTAAGATTATAACTGCTCGTTCTTCTGACAAAATACTGTATTTTTGAATATTTCAAGGAAGTCTATTATTTTGTGCTTTGTACAAAACTAACAAAATATTATAATCAACTAAATCATAAAACTTCAGCAGTTTCATTTGATAAAACACAATGCTTGATGGATGATGGAAATATTTTCTGGTAATAATTCTAATAACTCTCTTCTGTA